>JAKCPI010025284.1:0-220070 GCA_023213315.1 Euborellia annulipes | reverse complement strand
GGTTTGTTCGTTTATCGCCCGACGTGGATTGAGCACAAGTAGCCCAAGCCCACATTTCCCCAGATACACGCCTTCTCACCCCCACTCTATGTGAAAACTGTCGGGCTGTCAGGCTACTTTTGGATGCTCTTGTGCTGTTTTGGGGTGTGCTTTGAGCTGGCTTTGGGCTGCCCCGAAACCTTACCCAGACCTCACCAGACAAAACACGACTCGCACATGTTTTCCTTTAATTGCATATGTTCCCGCCTACTTGTCGATAAAGTAGTAAGCCACTTTACCACCCTAAAAACTCAAAGAAGCCGTGAAGTTAGCAGCAAACCTGGTTTAATTAAAAAATCCCTTGTTTCTAACTTCACTTTTTGTTTGGGATTTTTTGGAGTTTTTTTCAAATTTTTAAATCCAACACCTCAATAGATGACAAAAAACCTAAAAAAAATTTTTTTTTGTGTTGACGATACATTTGTATTCAAGATTGTATTTGTTACCATAGCAACCATCTCTCTTATCAAGTACAAGAGCAAAATGTGCTTCAAAAGATTTCAATAGAAAAAATGTTCTCATTTTGCATTTTAAAGAGCATCTAAAAAATCATTGATTTTTGAATTTTAATCAAAATCGTTGGAGCGAAAAAATTTTTTAATAAAGAATAAGAGAAAATTTAGGTTTCCTTATATATAAATTGAGATGTTCAACCTCTCCAGCCTGTAATCTGCGATTAACTTTATAAAAAAATAGTTTATTCCATTTATAGAAAAAGCATGGGGAGTTATATGGGAATCTGCGCATTTAAACAAGATAAGATTTGCTGACAAGGATCTTTATTTTCAAATAAGTTATTATTAAGAGCAAACACCTATCTAATAGAATATATATATATATATATATATATATTAAAGAAAAATAAAATAAATATCATTTATTACTTAAAACATCTTGTTCCAAGATTTAATATAAATAGAAAATTAAAATATAAACAGAAATATGATAGAAAATCTTCCTCAACAAACTTAACATAACATAACATATATATTAGGGTGATTCTTATTTTGGGCTTTTTCGATTTTTTTTTCAATGGTAGTCCTAAATCGGTTGCAAATCTATAAAAAAATTCATGCCAAGTTTTAGCTCTTAATTTTTTATAAACCCGGAAGTTGTGTTATAACTTTGGAATTTTTCACCTCA
Organism: Euborellia annulipes; assembly: GCA_023213315.1. Taxonomy (NCBI): domain Eukaryota; kingdom Metazoa; phylum Arthropoda; class Insecta; order Dermaptera; family Anisolabididae; genus Euborellia; species Euborellia annulipes. The sequence continues at coordinate 218,888 of JAKCPI010025284.1, read as the reverse complement.
TGTAGGCTACTAATGAACAGATCATGTCGGCAAATGATAATTCTTATAGAAAATTTAACGTTTTACAAAAAAGATCTCATGATTTTTTTCCAACTTGACTGGTTCAAGCCTTATTCGAGGTTAAAATCAAAGTTCTAGTTAATTTTGACTTCGAATAACGCTTGAACTAGTCAAATTGATGATCTGTTCATTAGTACATAAAGTGAAAAATTCCAAAGTTATAACACAACTTTTCCTATTTTATTTCCATTAAAAACTTTAACTATGGGAGGTCCGGGTTTATATTAAAATTAGGAGCTAAAACTGGCATGAATTTTTTTTTTATAGATTTGCAACCGATTTAGGACTATCATTGAAAAAAAATCGAAAAAGTCCAAAATAAGAATCACCCTAATATATATATATATATATATATATATATATACGTATATATATATTAAAGAAAAATAAAATAAATATCATTTAATGCTTAAAACATCTTGTTCCAAGATTTAATATAAATAGAAAAAAGATTAAAATGAAATTTTTACAATTTTTTAAATTTAAATCAGGGAATATCAGGGAATGATTTTAATCTATAAAACAGAAATTTGATCTTAAGGTAGCAACTCTTCGAAGTGAACATGTGTTTTTCTAAAAAATTGTACCGCGCTAACTTGTCGCTAACTTCAATCTGTAGAACTTTCTCTTACCCTATTTTTACACCTGCTATGAATCACGTGTAAATTTGCCCGTCCACCGGCACCCTGCCGGCACCCAAAGCGAGAAAAACAAACACCTGGGAGCGGGCAAGTGCTTACCAGGCTCCGCCCACTTGCTTGAGGGGCGGGACTTGGGAGCTTGCCCATGGATGCTCAATTTTGAACCAAACACCTGGGAAATTACCCAGGGTTACCCAAGGATAGAATCAAACTAAGAGGAAGTTACCCTAACTCCGCCCCAACTCCGTCCTAACTCCGCCCACTTTTTCTAATCAAACGACGTTTCAAAGCACATTTTGGGCAATGGGTATCCAATGTGCATCCAATTGCAATAAACGAACAAACCTAATAAAAAAAAAAATAACAGAATGTCCGTGTATCAAATGTCTTCTGTCACCACTCCGCCAAGCGTATTTATAGGGACTAAATACCCTCCCTCTCTCTCTCATTTCTCTAAGGGTAGTAGCGGAGAAGATATGACATGAGTCATGTCCACCAAAAAATTTTTCAAAAAAGGTCAATGCCTGCAACTATATGGTTATCTACCTCTTTGCGGATGCGGTTGGCATAGAATTTTCTCTAGTGGGCAAAACCCACAGGGTTTCGCTAGTAATAAAACCCATTGTTATTGGTTTTATTTTAATAACAAATTGCAAATAAATATGCTTCCCAAGTATTTATTTCTTGGGCTTTTTTTCCTGCTAGGCCTCTTTCCAGGTCTAATGTACGTTTGAGTGGTGGAGTGAGGGGGAGGGGGGAGAATAAGTTTAAATGCTATTTTCACTGCAACTTATATCAAATATTGAAATGGTTTGAATGAGCAAGGCGATTTTATGTATCAACAAAATTTTATTTAACTCAACTTTTTAACAAATAAATAAATATTTCAACTATTTTGACAACTAAATCTAAATAATTAATTAAAGTGGTTTAGTAAAAATGAGGCTATAGGGAAAAAAACTAAACGGATTAAGAGAAAAGTATTTAGTAAACGTAAAAACAAAAACAATCGTAGGGCTAGAACAAAAGAACATAACAAAATACTTTCTAGATACAAAATATATATCTTATTATATTAAACGAGCAATGTACGCAAGGGCGGTCCCAGAGGGGGGGGTCAAGGGGGTCGTGGCCCCCCCCCCCAAAATCTTTTTTTTTTTTTTTTTAACACACACTTTTTTTCCACTCACTCTCCCATTCACACAATCTTTTCGGCAACTTAGGCCATTTAAGACTTAAACGATACTCATATTTGATTAATATATATTTATTGGGGTCCAGGCCCATTTATTTATACTATAAAAAAAAAAAAAAAAAAAACAGTGACCCCCCCCCCCCCAAAATGTAAGGCTAGGACCGCCATTGAATGTACGTTTGTTTATTTGCTTGCTTGTTTGTTTATATATATGCATATCAGTTCTCGAAAACGGCTCTAACGATTTTTTTCAAATTTTAAATATATACTATTTGTGGTCCCAAAATGAAATTGTGCTAGGTCTCATGTTTGGGAAAATTCGGGTATTAGTACTTTACTGGTGTACTTTTTTAGTTTTTTCCAATTTTCTCGAAATTCCCTTTAAAGAATTCTTTCAAATTTTAAATATTTGCTATTTCCGGGATAGAAAACAAATTAAGCTAAGTCTGGTCTTCGGGAAACCTCGAGTACTAGTACTTTACTGGTGTACTTTTTTAGTTTTTTCCAATTTTATCAATATAAAAAAAAAGACCGAGCCCCGGCTCGGTCACCCCGGAAATATATATATATACATATAGAGATAGTGCGAGTCAAAAATCTGATAACTTGAACATATTAAAATAAATGATGTTAAATTGCAAATTCAAAAAAATTCATTTTATATATATATAACATATCTAAAGCCTAGTACACAGCTAGCGATTTTTCTCTCTCGACAAGTCTCAGGGAAGTCGCGCAACATTTTTTCCGTGTTGCAAGGAGTAGCTTGAAGATGGGATACAAGCAGGGCCGCAGACAGACTTGACGGGTTCCGGGGCTACTTACTAATACGGCCCCCCCAAAAAAAAAAAAACACTAAGTTTTTTTTTAGTATGTAAAAGGCTATTGTGGCCTTCATGCCAACACTTTTTTCCACAGTTTTTGACGCAACTTTTGAAATAGTTATACATAGCTTCCAATATTTATTTAAATAAAGTTATTTAAAAATTTTTCAAAATGTCCTAAACAAAGAGTTTCAATAATTTATAGAGGCCAAATCCGGGGGAATCTGGGGGTATGGAAAATTTTTTGAAAATAAGCCACTGAAATCCGCGTTTTTAGCTATCCTGAGTCATTAAAAAGATCAAACTTGATATGAGGTTAAAAGGCCCGGGCCCCCTGAAGGAAAAAACTTCAAAATGATTTTTTTAATTGAAATTTTAAAATTTGAGCTTAAAGGCTCGGGCCCCCTGAGGAAAAAAATTCCAAGAAAATGATTTTTTTTAATTGAAATTTTAACTATGAAAATTATTTTTCATTAGAATTTTAAGGTGGGCGCGCAATGGGCCCGGGCCCCCTCGGAGGGACCGGGTCCCGTGGATATAGCCCCTCCTGTCTGCTGCGGCCCTGGATACAAGAGACAAAATTCGCGCAACATGACAGGTGTGGACGTGTCGCGAGACACGCTGCAGTTATTTCTTGTTATTTGAAACTTATTTGAGGAGTAGGTATATTTTTTTGGCCTCGGGGCATTATTTCTCCCTTTAACACTAGAACGCCCGACGCAGTCATTTTGACTGTTTTCGAATTTCATTTCTCTGTCAATTCGTTACTATAAATGATGCATCTTTGAAACTTCTTGACTTTTAATCATTTTTGAAGAGCTTTCTAATAAAAAAAAATTAGCCCTTTTGATAGTTTTGTTTAGGAGAAAAATATAGATATACCCAGATATACCTAGAACGCCCAAAATCAGTCATATTGACTGCTGCCCTTTTCACCCCTATTTTCATATTTTATTCAATTTTTTCCAACTACTAATAATTCCCATTCACTTTTCTTTGACCCTCGGATTATTATTTTGTTGTTACATTTATTATTTTACAATCTTCATGGGAAAACCCCGGCTAAAATGAAAAATTTATGATTTTTTTGTATTTCTCTTTACTTACTCCCTTTGATGTTTCGACTTATTATTTTTCAAATCTTTGTGGAAATCCCTTTGTTTAGAAATCCCTTTATTTATCTAGAGCCTCTAGCTTCACCATTTCAAACATTTCACTTTTGATCTTCCCTTAGAATTATCAACAGCAAATTTCTAATCTAATACTATACTGTATATTTATATTGTAAAATTAGAATAGGCCTATTATATATAGGAGGTCTGAAATTCCGGACGTTCTAGTGTTAACCGAAGGCCATGGAAGTATTTTATTACTTTGTTGAAATTAAAGTTGATAAATAAATTATTTTTTATGAATAGAAATTTTATGGCTGTGAATATACTTGATTTAAATAAGAGTAGGTTCAGCAAAATGAAAAGCCTTTATATGCTTATCGATCCCTGAGACGTTTCGAGATATATTTAATGTCTCCTCATCAGTCGGAATCGAAATATTGCATAAAGGTGGTCATTAATAGTACAGAACATGTACATATGAATGTATTATAATGAGAACATCTCAAAGTGTTCATGAGAGATAAAAATTTGTCGAGAGACAAAAGTTCAAAAAAAAATATATTGAGAAATGTTTGTCTCTCATGAACACTTCGAGACGTCTTCATTATAATACATTCATATGTACATATACTGTACTATTAATGACCACCTTTATGCAATATTTCGATTCCGACTGATGAGGAAACATTAAATCCCGGGATCGATAAGCATATAAAGGCTTTTCATTTTGCTGAACCTACTCTTATTTAAATAAATTATTTTTTATTAAAGGGTTATATGACTAAATGAAAAGTCTCGATTAATATTAAAATATTATATTTAAAAATAAAATTTAGATCAAAAATAAAATATTTTAAATATTTCTATGCTGAAAATGAGTCTCTAGGTGTGGACCCGCGACTTTGTTTCGCAACAGCCGCGAGCCAAAGTCGCGCGACTTTATTTTGAAAAACATAAAAGCTCGTGATGATGGAAAAAAACAAGACGATTGCAGCCAAATATTCTTTTATTTCAATTCTCGCCCTCACGGCTGACGTTTAGGCCTGAACTCTAGGCCATCTTCAGAGGCGGCTGGCAATAATCAAAAAGTGTGGTTAGACAACGTTCAGCATGTGGTCCGCTCACATTATTATATATACACTTGTCTATATATTATTATATATAATTTGTTAATTTATATATACAATGTCAATATTAAATGTATATTTTAGTAAGAACTGAGGATGGCTCTTAAATTAAAAGAACTGAAACGTCTCCGAGATCAGAACCAGCATACAGAGTCTTTTTTATTGACTGCTCCTGTCCATAATTATCGATTTAAATCACAGTCTCCACTTTGGAATAAATATTTCTCTACGTTTTTACTATGAGCGGACCACATGCTGAAAGTTGTCGCTGTTGTTGCAAATTTCCACACTTCAGCCGGCTGCATTTTGGCTGCAATCGTCTTGTTTTTTTTTCTGGCTCCATCATCATCATTGAGCCTACAGCCACAGATCTTTATCGATAAACGATCGTGACAAACGCCGTTTTTTTTTAGATTGTTTTAAGGGGCCCTTACACGATCAATCATACTGACAGTATTTGAGCGGATTGGCGTTTTGACTGAACGTGTATGGGTAAGACTGAAGACTGAAGGCCGTTTTCTTTTTGTTTTTTTATTGTTACTTAGTGGCAGGGAACAAAGTTAGTTTAGTTAAGAAGAAAAATTAGTGGCTTCCCACAGTCGAATGAGCTAAAAAGAACTTTATTCTGACTGGTAGACTGAATGCTACATGTAAAATTATACTTGAATGAAGAAAATACTGACGGTTGGACTGATTCAGTCAAACTGACAAGTATGATTAATCGTGTAAGGGCCCCTTGAGACCAAATTCATTCAACAAGATTTCTTATTGGATTTTTATCAAAACGAGTAAGTCACTCAACAATTTCCCGAGCACTAAACTAAAATAATTTAACGGAATATGTAAAAAGGAAAGCAGCACCAAATTTAAAAACGGGTCATAAAGAACATCGACTGAAATTCGCTCGAAAAGTTATGAGTTGGCATACTGTATGGAGAGTTATTTGGACCATAAACGTTTATTTTGAAAGTGGTGTAAGTCCATTAAAAAAAAAAAAAAAAAAAATGAGATATCACATAATTTATGATAAAATTAATGTAAATTTTCTATGTATAATTAGCTAGTGGTAAATTTCTTAAAAAATTCCCATGTTATGTACAATTGAAAATTGGTCGGTAAATAGATTTTTTAATAAACAGACATGCTAACCTTTCATTTCTCGAAACAATAGAAAATGAAAAGAAAGTGAAAATCAAGTCAAGAAAATGAGCTTTGTAAAAGTTCTGTGTTGTTGTTGTTCGATGGGCCGGTGCTGAATTCTGTTGAAAGATGATCTGGGTTTTTTTTTCGGGCTAAGAAGTCACCACGTCTTCTAAAATGTCACCGAGAAAATCGTTCTCCTTACTTACATTCCGTTTTCAACAAAAACAAGGCTAATTTTGCTTTTGGAGTACATAAAATGCATGTATTGGAAGCCTAAAAAACACCAAAAAGTAAAAATTATAAAGATAAAAACCAACTTGTCTATCTTGTCAGAATTTTCCTCTATAATTTTCTCTAAATATTAAATATCTGACCACATCATACATATTTTTTATTAAAATTATAAATTAAATGAATTTTTAAGCTTATTTATATCAAATATTTAATAAAGTAAAGGTATATATTGATAATTAGATCGTTAATCAATTAAAACAAGGGTATAAATATGATTTTTTTATAAATATATATACTAACCTCCAAATTTTACTTTTTTTAGCTGTATTAATTATTTATCATTTAATAAATTATAAAATAAACGAGTTCTTGATTGTTTAATTAATAAAAACCATAAGAAATTAATTACAAGCATGGAATTAAATGTCTAAAAAATAAAAAAAATTAAAAATTATAAATTAAATGAATTTTTAAGCTTATTTATATCAAATATTTAATAAAGTAAAGGTATATATTGATAATTAGATCGTTAATCAATTAAAACAAGGGTATAAATATGATTTTTTTATAAATATATATACTAACCTCCAAATTTTACTTTTTTTAGCTGTATTAATTATTTATCATTTAATAAATTATAAAATAAACGAGTTCTTGATTGTTTAATTAATAAAAACCATAAGAAATTAATTACAAGCATGGAATTAAATGTCTAAAAAATAAAAAAAATTAAAAATTATAAATTAAATGAATTTTTAAGCTTATTTATATCAAATATTTAATAAAGTAAAGGTATATATTGATAATTAGATCGTTAATCAATTAAAACAAGGGTATAAATATGATTTTTTTATAAATATATATACTAACCTCCAAATTTTACTTTTTTTAGCTGTATTAATTATTTATCATTTAATAAATTATAAAATAAACGAGTTCTTGATTGTTTAATTAATAAAAACCATAAGAAATTAATTACAAGCATGGAATTAAATGTCTAAAAAATAAAAAAAATTAAAAATTATAAATTAAATGAATTTTTAAGCTTATTTATATCAAATATTTAATAAAGTAAAGGTATATATTGATAATTAGATCGTTAATCAATTAAAACAAGGGTATAAATATGATTTTTTTATAAATATATATACTAACCTCCAAATTTTACTTTTTTTAGCTGTATTAATTATTTATCATTTAATAATATAAAATAGACGAGTTCTTCTTAATTAAAGGTATTTATTGGTGAATAACTGTTTAATTAAAAAAGAAACACAGATTAGTAGTATACCTTTATACAGGGAATAAAATGGAAGTGTACCTTAAACGTCAAAAATCTATGACGCCATCAATTGCCATGGCGGGAAACATGTACCGAAGACGTCAGAGACTCGTGACGTCTTAGGTACACTTCCGGCTGCATAATGTCAGAATTATCTAAAAATCCTGGGAATCAGGCAGGGAATAAACGGGAAGGGACATCACGTTGTAAAAAAATGGAGTGTTTAAAAACAAGAGAACTATCGGTTTAGTAAGGCTGCTTACAGAGCGCCTATGAATGGTGCGTGCGCGCCAGGTTTAAATATAAAAATGAAAGGTTTCTCACCAGGAAATATCGTTTTTTTTTTTCGAATGTTTAAAACTATCTACATGGTTTCTCACCCAAATGAATAAAATTGTTAGTGAATGGTTTTCTCTCTGATAAATAAAAAGTCAAGTTAACATATATATATTTATTAAAATTAAAAAATCTGGTGTGACTGGCGCACAGCACACAACTTTCTCTTACCTTATTACCCTTCTTACCCCTTACCAGATTTTTTAATTTTAATAAATATATATATGTTAACTTGGCTTTTTATTTATCAGAGAGAAAACCATTCACTAACAATTTTATTCATTTGGGTGAGAAACCATGTAGATAGTTTTAAACATTCGAAAAAAAAAAACTATATTTCCTGGTGAGAAACCTTTCATTTTTATATTTAAACCTGGCGCGCACGCACCATTCATAGGCGCTCTGTAAGCAGCCTTACTAAAACGTTAGTTCTCTTGTTTTTAAACACTCTATTTTTTTACTACGTGATGTCTCTTCCCGTTTATTCCCAGGTTATCTGTGAAAAAAATTATCCAATGAAATAATTATTCATTTTGTAAGTAATTTTAACATTAACTATATAAAAAATGAATAACGAAAGTGAAATTTGGACTTCATCATCCACTGAAGTTGAAACCTCAATGATTTTAAATAAAAAAAATTCTCCTACTAAAGTTGAACCTCTTGAAAACGAAGTGCTTTTATTACAAAACAAACCAGAATTACTTCCACAATCAACTATTTCTACTTCATCAAACAACAATTTAAATATCAATGAAAATTCACTAGAAGAATTAAATAAAAAATCACTTTCATGTCCACAAATACAAGTTTTAGAACAAAATCTGAATGAAATATTATCCTCACCAAAAGTGATTTCACAATCTCAAAAAGATGAAACTCATATTGGATTTGATGATCATTCAGAGCTATTAAATAAAGAAAAAATTCCAATTCCGCCTCCAGATGATTTAATAAGAGGTAGGTTATTTAATTCTGGTCAAACTGCATTGTATAGGAAATTCCTTTGAATTAATTCTCGTATAATGGAGATACAATTCAGTTTAACTTTAATCCTTTATGGAGATGTCATATGTGTAAGATGCCATGTATAAACATGTATAAAACAAATATTTCCCATTTCAGAAACCTACGACAGTTTGGATTCAGAGTCAGACTCTTCTACTTCATCATCTTCATCATCATCGTCAACATCATCTTCTTTATATTCTTCTTCCGAAGATGAAGATGTTTCATCAGACTCTTCCGAAGACTCCGACTTACATCCTTCAAATCAACAAGTTTCAAGGTGAATGATAATTTCAGCGGTGCACAAATTTTTTATACAACATTATTAACATACCTGTGTATAAGCTGGCCAAACGGACTATTGTCCAAGCCATATATAAATATGAGAAGAAGAAGAAGACATTATTAACAATACATTACCAATAGAATAATTTTAATATAAAAAATACTAACAGAATGAAATTAATATCAAAAACCACAGAAAAATAACATAACTAGTAAAAACAATGATAAAATATTTATATAACATCAATAATACAACAGTACACATTTTGCCATATGTGTAAGATGCCATGTATAAACATGCCATTTGTATATTGAAAAAAACAATATATATATATATATATATATATATATTAGGGTGATCCTTATTTATAGAGGTCGAAAATTATTTTAATTTTTTTTAAACGCTCACCCCTCAATTTCTTTCCTTTTATCATAATAATGAAGTGTTTCAAATATTTTTCCAATATATCAAGGTGCCGCATCGGACTTGAATGTTTAACGATAGAGAAAAAATTGAAAAATAATTAAGGATTAAGAAAATGTAAATTATATTTATGAATTTGTGTAATTATGCTTCATAATTATCTAATGACATCTTTAATAAGGCAATTAAAAAAATAAATTCACTTTTAAATAAAGATTCGTCTAAGAGTAACTTTCTTGCACTCCGGGTAGCTACCATTTACTGGGACTTCGATACATTGGCGAATAAATTGTTTCTGCTCTTCATCCACAGTCAAGATCCCACTAGAATCTTCGATTTTTTGTCTCTTCTTTCCTCTGTGTTATTAACAACAATGAGATTCTGGAGTCTCTTGTGCAGATCCCAAAGATCTGGACCGAGCTTGAAAAAGCGATTCCGACATCCAATTTCTTAAATAAATTACTTTTCTTGGAACAAAGTCTTCTATTGTTTTTAAAATCTTTTTAAAAATTTGATAAATGATAAAAAATGAAAGAGGATGCTCTAATTAAAGAATTCTTAATAAATAAAATAGACATTAAAAAATATGGGAAATGACTTCCCCGAGACTTTCTCGTATATTCTTTTGGAATTACGTCTGGGTGTGTGTGTGAACACGATTGCTTAAAAACCAAAGCAGCTAGATAGATGAAATTTGGTATATACACCTTACACTAAAATTGTAGACTTCTATCAACTTTTGGAGTAAATACGTCACTTGGAAGTAGTACTTTACCTAAAAAATTTTAAAAAATTTTGAATTTTCAATTTTTTTTTTTATATAATAGTTTTTGAAATAATCAAAGAAGAAAAAGAAAATTTTCGTTAATTTTGATACAAAATCATACACGTGTCATTAAAAAAAGGGTAAATATAACAAATTATTAATTTATATTTACACTTTTTGTGTCGTTAAAAAAGGGTAAATATAAACAAATTATTAATTTATATTTACCCTTTTTTTAATGAGATCTCTATGATTTTGTTTTGATTTTTTATCAAAATTAACGAAAATTTTCTTTTTCTTCTTTGATTATTTCAAAAACTATTCAGTTTTCGAAAAAATGTTAAAGAATAAAAACTTTTTAAAATAGAGTAATTTATCATAATTAGGGCTCGGATTTATAGGCACTAAAAATCTTTATAATAGGCAGGCAACTAAGCACTAAAAATTATTAAAATAGGCACTTAAAAAGGCATTTATTGTAAAAATAGGCACAAAAAAAGACACTTAATAAGGCATTATTTAAGAAATAATATAAAAAATTTAAAAAATTGATGTCTTATTTTTGGAAAAAAAAGCCGAAATTGGCTATTTGAACATAAAATAGGCACCAAAAAAGGCATTTATAGATGAAATAGGCACTAAAACCCAAAATCGTCCAAAATAAGCATTATAGGCACTAACAAATGCCTCTTATTTTATTAAGAATTTCATGAAACGTGTACATTAGGGGTATGACTTTTCGACTTTTTTTTTGTTTAAGATTTCCTGTATCACTACTCAATGAACTTTTGCCTATTAATGACTAAAATGACGTTTATTCCATGAAACTATTAAAAAAGGTCACGCACAAACCACTTTGAAATTTATAAATAAGAAATTATATATAATATTTAAGATATTATATACATCGCGTAGATAAGCCGCGAAACGGAGATTTATATAATTAGATATTACTTCATGTACCCGAAAAAAGATATAAGGGTGTGCCGCCGGGAGTCGAACCACTTTGAAATTTTAGGTTGACTGGTTGCAGTCTTGTATAAGCCGGTATAAAAGGGAGGTGTTAAAAGAGGGTAGTTGAGTTTTAATTAGCTTAATTTGTTTAATTTGGTGTCAATTATAACTTTCAGAACGCTCTAGAAAATCCCGGGGTAGGGGGGGGGGGGTAAGGAACCCTCTGGGAAGGGGTAAGCCAAAATCATAGTTATATATGTTATTTTTCTAATAAAGATTTAATGATAAATTATATAAATTCTATTTAAAAAAGCAAATTTTAGTATTTTTTTAATTATGTTAAATAAATGATCGGCTGCAGCAAATGTTCGAAGAGAAAAGTACCCCAAATCCAAGTTTATTAGTTGCCAGCTCCATGTGCTGGATCTCTTTATACGTGTTATCATGGGCGATGAGCTTCATGGGTTGACTAAATCACCAAACATCCACTACTTCTTTGTGCAGGATTTTATTAGCAATTATAATAAATAGAAAGGAGCCTTCAGCAACGTTAAAACTAAAATTAAGGAAACAGACGGCTGAAGAGACGACATGAAGTTTATCTACTACCTCACTCGTGCTTTCCATCACTTCGCTGAGATTAATGAAATCTTTTTCGTGAAATTTCAACAAATTCCAAATATCAGCAATGCACGCTGGACCTCTTGAGCCATTCTAGCCCTTCTTGAGTTTATTATGATGCCTGAAATCCGCAAAAGGTTGCGCAAAATTTGTCCATTCATTTCTCTCTAATGGGCTGATCATTAAATCAACAGCCAATGGTTTCGCGTTTAAGATTTTGATGAACTATCTGCAGCTCTGAATCAGCAGGGCTCAATTGCTTAAAAACCCACTGGAAAATAGATGAATTTCCAATCAACATTGCCCTAAACAACTAATGTTGTGAGGGGGCGGTACAATCAAAGATATGGAACAAGTCTACTAAAACTCCTCCCTCAACAAGGACAACCCCCCACTGAGATTCATCCTCAAGAATGATCTTATCTAGAATATTTGACTTCCTTGTGTCTTTAATGACCCTATATAAGTGAGTCTAAAGCTTGTGTTCAATTTTGTATCTATTTAGAATGACTTCAAAAAATTGGCAAAAAATCTGATATATAAAATTTTCAAATCATTTTGTGCGTGACGTTTTTTTATCAAATCACCTTGAAAGTAAGATTTTATTCAATATTTAGTAAAAGTTCATCAAGTTATGATACAGGGATCCGAGGTTGTAAAAAAGTCATACCCCTACTGTACATATCATATTGGCCTAAATTTTAAGCCATAAATTAAAAAAAGGCAAATAGGGCGAAATCCGAGCCCTAATTATGTGTCCCTATCATATACAACAATTAAATAGCTTTGTTTAGAAAGCATCAGCCTGGAGCGCTCGGCAAGTATTATTATATTAATAATTACAAGTTGATTACTTGCCGAGCGCTCCAGGCGGATGATTTTTTTTAAAACCCTTATTTTATTTCCATATTTCTTTAAAATTTTTATCAACATTAAATTATTAAATGGAACATCGACTAATAACGATGAAGACTCTAACCATGCTTTAACTTTTATACAATCACAAGAAACAAAAAAGTAACAAATGTACATCACGCCTTTTACTTTGTTGTCAAAAAAAAAAAAATATTTTAAAGGAGTAAAGGGCCTTTGCCACCCAACGATCATAGTGTAAAGCTCTTGGTGACCTAATTTTGATTGTGACTGCTATGTTCCAAGTTTCTTCCATTAAACACTATACATAAATGCTATGAGCTCCCCGTAATCATACTTCAATTTTTCATTTTTTAGAGCAGATAATATATTTTTCCTAATATTTCGTTCTCACATATTTCATTCAAGTATTTAGAATCATTCAAATAAAATTTTCCAAATTATTCCATTTTTCTCTTATCTTTTTAAAGAAAACGATATCAGGGCTAGCAGTCATTTTAGGTAACTCATCACTTCGTAGCACTAATTGGTACATGTGGTACAAATGGTGCCGAAATGGAAATATGCCATCTCTAGATCTACAATCTGTTCTAAAAAAATAATCGCAACGTTACAACGACCAGGGTTGGAACTGATTGGGTCAGAACAGAATTATCGCTCAATCCGCCACTTCAAGCCCGATGCTGCACCTGTTCCCGGCGTCCGATTTGAAAAAATGAGGTGGTGTCAAATTGATCCTTAGAACAAACGGAAAAAACTAGAGGGTGAGCGTTCTTAAATTAACAAGTCAAAAAATGAGGACCACCCTAATATATAATTATATATATATATATGTTACGCCGAATCGACGAAATTGCTTATTTCATGAAATCGGCAAAATTTTGCAGTTTTCGTGAATTCGGCAAGCCCTCTGCCCAGTTCACGTATTGGGCAATTTTATGCCTATTTCGCGAATTCGGCAACACAATTTTTGCTTAATTCACGAAAACGGCAACTATTCTTCGCACACGCTTTAAACAATAGATAAATATATCTAACAAAGATGTGAGTGTTATTTATTGGTGAGGCCAAACATCCAATGGCCCCTGGGAATCGAACCCAGGATCTCCGCCTTTCCGGAGCATAAGCGTGCTGTCCATTGCACCAGGCCACCGGACCCTCGATCTACACCAATAAAACTCACTTCCCCTTATATGCAGTCAGTCTTGCAAGTCACTACTGTAGTAACTAAAACGTGAAAAACTTCAAAGAAAAATTTTTCACTTGTGTGCCGCTTGTTAAACCAGTAGAGGGACAGATATCTGGATCTGCTCTAACACACTACTGTAAGCAGCAAAGCTTTTAAGGCCATGGGGTTCCGTTATAGTTAAATATTTTCGAGATTTATATATTTGAATTAGATATTAGTATTCAAAACATCTCGATTTTTCGGACTTAACTAAGTCATAGAGATATATATCTAACAAAGATGTGAGTGTTATTTATTGGTGAGGCCAAACATCCAATGGCCCCTGGAAATCGAACCCAGGATCTCCGCCTTTCCGGGGCATAGGCGTGCTGTCCATAGCACCAGGCCACCGGACCCTCGACCAACACCAATAAGTGTGTTAGAGCAGATCCAGATATCTGTCCCTCTACTGATTTAACAAGCGGCACACAAGTGAAAAAGTTTTCCAAGTTTTGGTTACTAGTTAGTGACTTGCAAGACTAACTGCATATAAAGGGAAGTGAGTTTTATTGGTGTAGGTCGAGGGTCCGGTGGCCTGGTGCAATGGACAGAACGCCTATGCCCCGGAAAGGCGGAGATCCTGGGTTCGATTCCCAGGGGCCATTGGATGTTTGGCCTCATCAATAAATAACACTCACATCTTTGTTAGATATATATCTCTATGACTTAGTTACTAGTTGTTACTAGTAGTGACTTAGTTCGAAAAATCGAGATGTTTTGAATACTAATATCTAATTCAAATATATAAATCTCGAAAATATTTAACTAATAGATAGATAGTATGAATGAACAAGTCAATATGGCGCCTGATTTACCTTACATATATCAACTATTTTACACAAGGTTTTATATTATTATCTTTGTTTTTTAGTTATTTACGAGCTCCATAGATGCAAAAATTTTGTGATATTATCAATTGTGCTAGTAAAGGATATCGAGACAAGTAAAGATCCTTTAAAATTGCAGCAAAATTAAATCGAATGCACTATCAGTATTAGAGGTTTAGTTCAATAAACAAAAAGAAATTTGTCTGAAGCGAAGAACTTAAAACATTATCTCAGAGGATTCTCGGTTGAGGATTCGTATATGATTTAGAACAACTTGCAGGGGTCCCGACTTTGCCGGGTTCGGTCCTTTAAGGTCGGTTTTCCTTTAGAAATGAAAAATTTAAAACAACTAGGGATTTTCTCGGCTTCGGTTCGGGTAGCTTCGGTCCAAAACCATTCATTTCGAAGCGATTGGATGCCACTTAAAAAGTAAAAATGAGCAGCCGAAGGTGCTAACCGAACCGAAGGCCGACTCTAGTGGACTTGACCTTAACACTGAGAGTTTGATAAATAAATAAATTTTAATTAATTTTACTTTATTTTATTAATTATCCTAATTATCTCAACAAAGATTGCATTGTACAAGTTTCTTTAGGTGATAAATATAATCGAGAAACGAAAAACCCCGAAAAAGCAAATGTCTGTTTTTTTCGTGAAATAGGCAAAACTAAGAAAAAATATGCCTAATGCGTGAACTCGGCAGAGGCCTTGCCGATTTCATGAAATAAGCAATTTTGTCGATTTGGCGTAACATATATATATAATGTTCTAATTCAGAAGTCGGGATCGTGCGAATAAATTGACCAAATCAGTTTCTCTGCAAACAAAGGTTTTTTATTACAACTAATATCACAATATATTTTTAATGTACAAACTACACCATACCTGCAAACAAAGAAACGACAAAGTCAATCACTCGTCTCTCCCCTGCAACTATCTTAATCAAATAAATTTATAATACTAAAAACAGTTAATTAATTTTCTTTCATTCGCACTTTGTCTTCCTTTTTATGTATATATATATATCTGTCGACACTTGACGGGGCCTCTGGCGGGTGTTTAGCAGCGCGAGCCATTTAAAGAGAATATGTTCTCTTTACATCTCCCCTCCCCGAGATGCAAATCAATCGTCCTTGTCTCCTAGCCTTGGAATCAGTTTTGTCGCATGGAAAAGACTGGTATCCTGATTCCTCTTCTCAGTCCTTATCCTATAAATTGAGTTCGAGATCTTCCCGTCTATTATAAATGGTCCAATCCTTAGCTCCTCCAGCTTCCTTCTATTGAGTTTGTTGCCATTCTCAATGAAGACATCCCCCACATTGAACTCGTGTTGTCTTCTGCCTCTGTCGAATATTTCCTTATTGTACTTGTGTGATCTCACTGTCCTCTCCAGCGCCAACTCCCTATCCCTCATCCAGTCATCTCCGCTCTTTCTTCTCCTCAATTCTCCTGGGATAATGACGTTGTCCGTGCCATGTAGTAGGTACTCTGGTGTAAACCCTGTGATTGTATGTTCTAGTGTGTTATATCTGTCCACACATTCCCTCGCTATCGATGTCCATGCTCTCTTCTTCCTCGCTTCATTGATCTTGATTCTTATCTTATTCACCAGGGTCTGATTCAATCTTTCATTCAAACCATTAGAAAACGGTCCATTTACAGCAGTAAAAATCAACTGCACTCCTTTCTCCTTCAAATACTCTCTAAACTCCCTCGAATTTATTCCAGGGTATTGATCCATTAATATCGTCCCAATCTTTTCTATTCCTAGCACAGTTTGAACCAGTTTTATAAAATCATTAGCGTTCTGGGTTCTTGATGTTAAAATAAAAGCATATCTCGTGAAATGGTCTACAAGTAAATGTATATATTTCTTTGTTGATCTAGTGCCTCCAAATCCCCCAATTGTATCTATGGACATCATTTCGAAAGCTCTAGTCGCTGGTCCTAATTGAGCCATTGAGCCGAATTTGTATCGTCCTCTTGATTTATTCCTAATGCATACCTCGCACTCCCTACATATCTTCTTTATATTCTCCATTAAATTTTTAGCAGTATAATATGGGCTTATCTTCATTCTTGTTTGTGTTATCCCTGGGTGACACCATTCCTTGTGTATCTTCTTAATTAAATCAATACTGAACCTTTCAGATAACAAGATTTCCTCTCTCCTTCTGACTTTCTCATAATATATCCCATTTCTCTCCATTAACCTTTCCTTTTTCTTCTGTAGTAACTCGTTATTCATCTGATCCAATTTTATTTCATCCATTTCAATAAAGTTCACTGTTCTCAATAAGTCCTCTTCCTCTTCCATATTTGATTCTAGCACCAGGTTTCTACTTAAGCAGTCCGCTTCTGCATTATCTCTCCCTGGGACGTACCTAATTTTGAAATCATATTGTGACAGGTAGTGGGTTAGATCGCCTAATTCTTCGTCTGTTCGTGCTTTTATATTCAAACCCTCTAGTGGTTTGTGATCAGGGTGTATTTCGAAGTATCTTCCCATCAACCAGTGCTGCCAGTACTTTATTGCCTCTTTTATAGCTAAGCATTCAAGGTATATTGCTTTCTTCTTCTTCTGTGACTCATTGAGTTTTCTTGAGAAGTAGGCCACAGGTTTTTCTCTTCCATCATCCTGCGTTTGTTTTAATATTGCACCTATGCCTTCAAGTGATGCATCCGTATATATCCTGATTGGACAGTCTTTGTCGAATATCTCCAACACCGGTTGAGATCCAGCATTTCCTTTATCTTTCTGAAAACTTTTTCACACTCCTCTGTCCATATGAATCTTACGTTCTTCCTCAATAGTTGATGTAACGGATCCAATAATATCGAGCTCTTCTCTATATATTCATGATAAAAGTTAATTTTTCCCAGAAATTGTCTGATCTGCTTTTGTGTGGTAGGAGTCGAAAAATCTTTTATTGATATTATATTATCTTTCAGTGGTGTAACTGTATTTTCTCCTATTACGTGTCCCAAATACCTAACTGAACTAGCAGCAAAGGTACATTTCTTGAATTTTAGCCTGAATCCCTCCTCCTTTATTGCACACAATACTTCTTCAATGTGACATAGATGTTCTTCAAACGTCGATGAGTGTATTAGGATATCGTCTATGTAGTTTACTGAAAATTCCATCAATCCGTGTTTTCTCAATATGTTACTCAGAATTCGCTGAAATATTGCTGGGAACGTCTTTAACCCAAACGGCAGACACGTCCATTGAAAGTGGCCATCCTGCGTTACAAATCCAGTTTTTCTTCTATCTTCAATCCTCAGTGGTATCGACCAAAAAGCCGAGTTTATGTCTAGCGTCGTGAAATATTTACAGTTTCTGGCTCTTATTATTATGTCATCTATCAATGGGAATGGTTGTGCTTGAGGGACAATGTTTTTGTTTAAATCTCTGAAGTCTATACACATACTTGTCTTCCCTTCATTCTTTTTATATGCCAACGTGACAGGTGCAGCAAAAAGACTATAAGACTCTTCGATTAAATTCTTCTCCAGTAGTCTTGCTATTTGCTTCTCTATTTCCTTCTTATCATCTATATTACATCTATATGGTCTTTTACTGCAGTATCTCTCCACTATTAAATCAATTCTAGCCTCATACTCATTAACAGTTCCAACATCGTACTTGTCCTTCGCAAACACTGATTTGTATTTCATCATCTTAATCCTCTTATCTCTATCCAAATGTTCTATCTTCGTGTGAAATTCATCTGTCTTCACATGCTCATTAAAATTAACTGAACATGGCTCCATTCTCTATTTCACCCAATATCATCTCCGGTTTCTCCATCTCTTCTGCCATCTTCTGTGAAACTTTCAAATCTTCATTCAAACTTAACCTGAATCAAATCCAATCCTATTATAAAATCCTCGAAATCCTCTCTTTCAACTATGTATATGTCCACTTCTCTTTCTATGTCAAATATTTTTATCCTCAATCTCACCAATCCATTTGTATGATTCACACCATTGACAGACCTAAGGAATATTTTGTTCACATCTTCCCTATTATCCCTTATCTTTATCCACTTCGAATTTATTAAGGAAACTTGAGAACCTGGATCAAACGTTCCCATTATTTCTATCTTATTCTCAATTAACATCCTAAGTCTGATCAATGGTGTGATTATTCGTTTTTTTCTCCGTACTCAGATCCACTTCTATTAATGAATTGCTCCCCAGTAGGTTTCATTCTCCTTTCCAGCCTAAACCAGCACTTCTCCTCTGGGTGGTACCTTATACCTTTACCCAAGGCTTCACATGTCTTGCATGTTTTTTTTTCTTCACTTCCAACTCTGCACTCTGGCCTACCCTCTCTTTTAAATGTCTTCCTTTTATCTGTCATTCCTTCGAGCCTTTGTAGTTCATTAATCAAAGTTCTTGTATCTTCCATTTCGTCCCTGTCAATCTTCTCTCTGATAAACTCAGGCAAGCCAAATGCAAACAAAGAAACGACAATTAAAGTCAATCACTCGTCTCTCCCCTGCAACTATCTTAATCAAATAAATTTATAATACTAAAAACAGTTAATTAATTTTCTTTCATTCGCACTTTGTCTTCCTTTTTATGTATATATATATATCTGTCGACACTTGACGGGACCTCTGGCGGGTGTTTAGCAGCGCGCGCCATTTAAAGAGAATATGTTTTCTTTATATATATATATATATATATGCGAATATAAGTTTTCTCGGGTTAAGTCGCGTAAAGACGCCCGAGAATTCATCTTCGCATACATCCGGTCCCGGAAACCTTCCAGAATATATATATGTTACGCCGAATCGACGAAATTGCTTATTTCATGAAATTGGCAAAATTTTGCCGTTTTCGCGAAATCGGCAAAATTTTGCAGCCAAAGGCTGCTCATTTTTATTTTTCAAGTAACATCCAATCGCTTCGAACTGAATGGTTTTGGACCGAAGCTACCCGAACCGAAGCCGAGAAAATTCCTTAGTTGTTTTAAATTTTTCTTTTCTAAAGGAAAACCGACCTTAGCGGACCGAACCCGGCAAAGTCGGGACCCCTGCAAGTTGTTTTAAATCATATACAAATCCCCAACCGAGAATCCTCTTAGATAATATTTAAAGAGTATTTGTTCTTTTTTTCAGACAAGTTTCTTTTTGTTTATTGAAAACCTCTAACACTGACAGTGCATTCGATTTAATTTTGCTGCAATTTTAAAGGATCCTCTTTTCTCGATATCCTTTACTAGCACAATTGATAATATCACAAAATTTTTGCATCTTTGGAGCCCTTAAATAAATAAAAAACAGATAATATTTAAAGAGTATTTGTTCTTTTTTTCAGACAAGTTTCTTTTTGTTTATTGAAAACCTCTAACACTGACAGTGCATTCGATTTAATTTTGCTGCAATTTTAAAGGATCCTCTTTTCTCGATATCCTTTACTAGCACAATTGATAATATCACAAAATTTTTGCATCTTTGGAGCCCTTAAATAAATAAAAAACAAACAGCCGAATTCGCGAAATAGGCATAAAATTGCCTAATATGTGAACTCGGCAGAGGGCTTGCCGAATTCACGAAAACGGCAAAATTTTGCCGATTTCATGAAATAAGCAATTTGGTCAATTCTCATGTCTACTAATTGAAATACCAAATACTCAAAAAAAAAAAAAGTTTATTGAAATACGAAAAAGTAAATACTTCAAAAAATTTTAGGAAATGTAATTAAAATACAAATTACTATTAACAATCTAAAAAATTAAATACAAAATTGAAAATACAATTTTTAAGTGCAGGTAGGGAATGAAACTTATAATTCCTATATATCAATATTCACAGGAGAAAATCGTTGTATGATGATTATGAGTGAGAAAGGTATATCAATAAATCACTCTTATACTTATGAACAAAATTTTCTTATTCATTTTCAGTTCAAATATTAAAGCTGTATTTATATCCGAAGGGTGTATCAGTATGGTTTTTAATATATAGACATATTGATTTATTAAAATGTAAGAGCGAAATTTAATATAAACATTCTTACCTGTAGATTTAAGACTACACCTTGGGCAATAAAAAAATTTTGTTAATTGGACTTAAGATGAATAAGCAATTCTTCTTCCCAGTAGCGTAGCCAGGATTTCTGCTTGGGGGGGGGGGGGGCCAAAAGTTTTATGAAACCCCCCCCCCTTCTCCAAGAAACTTAAAGTGGAGAAATTTTTTTCAGATAATATAATAATTATAAATAAAAAACAAATTAAAAAATTTTTTTTTTTTTTTTTAAATAAAAAATAATTTTAATACAAAATTCATAAATATTAGAGATTTTTTCAATTATTTATAAGTTTTTTGTTAGATTTTAGAATTTATGAGAGTTAATAAAATAATTATTTAAAAAAAAAAAAATCATTAGGGAAAACAATAGGTATTTTTTTGTTTTGGAGAAGGCTTTGGGGGGGGCCCGGCCCCCCTGGGCACCCCCCTGAAAACGCCACTGCTTCTTCCAAATATCTCACATTGTTTGTGTCCAAAGAGTGCTTTATTCCCGTAGGTCTACCTGCCTGACTCATCAAAGTTCAAAGTCTCCTGTTACAATAATAGGTATTGTCATTTCTAGAAATATGTTTCATTTCAGTACAGGCACTTATTGGATTGATGTTGATTCTAGCCACTTTAAGTAACATTCACAATATTTGTTCCTTTTAAATAAATTAATTTTGCAAAAGTTTTATTTGAGAGATTGCTTCTTCTCGAGGAAAGAATTGATCCTGCGAAAAAAAAAACAATCTTTCAACAGGGACAGGAAAATAATTGTTGGGTTTAGTATTATTTGATGGATACACACTTTGCTTAAAGTCAAATTTATATTTTTATATTATTTTTTTCTCTATTAGATCAACAGATAATTAATTTACCAGATGGTCGCCCATTATGTTATTATTAATTTTATTAATCGACATTTTCTTTATAGGAATCATACACATCCAAAAACAGAATTATATGGTGAAAATTTGCCAAAAATTGAAGATTTGAATATATCTTTGGAGTCGGATTTTTGCAAACTTCTAGGCAGCATAAAATTCATTATAGAAAATATGGGTAATGATGATTAAAAATATTAAATCATCACTTTTATCATTAATATTATATTAATTTATATATATATTTTCTACAGTTGTTATTGAATCATATCCTGACGTTAAAGCTGCGCTCGACTTAGACACTGTTCTCTTTATTGATAAAGGAAAGAAGGCTATCGGTCAAATCTTCGATGTCATAGGCCCAGTAAATGAACCTAATTATTGTGTGAGATTTAATGATCAAGACCATATTAAACAATTTGATTTAAAAGTTGGTCTTGAAATATATTACGCACCTCAATCTTCGCATACTAAATATGTATTTCTTAAACAGCTCTTAAGGTAATTTCTTTTTTATTAAAATTTATAAAATTTAGTTGAATAGAAACATTTCTTTTAGTCGTGAGTAGGACATGTTCAGAAAATAAATCTAATATTTAGAAAGTCAATATTTAAAAGAATGTTTTATATTCTTATGCCGGGTTGCAAGAAAACAGTTCTGTAAACAATTAAAAGTCTGTTAGTAAACATCGCTTTGGGCTTCAAAATTATAGGCTGTTGCTAAAGCAGCTTTAAAGGAACTGTTAACTATTCCCTACTTTTAAGATATATAGATAGATGCAAAACGATTGGGCCCGCGAAAATGACAGCTCTCTATGTAGTTGGCCAAGTTGACCGCAAGGGCGCATTGTCAAATTGTATAATTTAGAGTCCCTGTATATCAGAGTCTGGCCATACGGGAACTTTTTTTCTATTGGTCGCGCCATCTTTCTTCCTGATTTTAGCGCCAATTCAAATTTTCAATGCATCTCTATGGGATTAAAAAATATTTCATTTAACTTTTATAACGATACCCGTTCAAAGTATCATGAAATCTTTTTAGAACATTATTTTAGAGGTTTCAATTTATAAATATTACTCATCATATGTTAAAAATCTCCATTAATTTTATTATATTGAGAATGCAAAGTTTAGGGTTATATTTAGCTGATTAGAATCTTAAAATCACTTTTAATTTTGAGTTTATGTATATTTATAAATGTATTTAGCTTACAATTTATTTTCCTAATTATAAAATAGAGTTTTCTAAGAAAATAATCGATTTAAAAAAGAATAAAACAAATATAAATAACGTTAGTAATTAACTCATTGCAAAAAAAATGAAATCTTTTAAGAATTTTCTTTATTATTAAAAAATTATAATTTATACAAAATTTGAACTCAGAGATATTATATAATAGAAAAACATTTCAATATCTGCCGTAAATAGGGGGGGGGGAGGCGGCTTTTAAATCCCGCACTGCCCCATTTGCCCGATCCTAACATACTGAGGCAGAAAAATGAAAAACAAAATACCAAATTTGAGAAAAGATACCCGACACATATTTTTAGATCAAAAAGAGAACGTCTGGGCACCCTATATTTATGTCCGTGATCAAGAGCGGGTCCAGATGAGTTTCTCGGGGGGGGGGGGAGGTAATCTGGTGTAACTGGTCGCTCAGCACACAATTTTTTCTTACTTTCGGTAATTTAAAAGTGCATTCCGTTTTTGTTTACCATAATATATTTACAAATCAAATTTGTAAGTATTAATTTTTAAAATTTTATATGAGAAAAGCCTGAACCCACAATATTTATATTAATTACAACGGTTATCGTCTAAAGTCTTAAATGGCCTGAGTTGCCGAAAAGACTATGTGAATGTGTGTGTGAGTGTGAGTGTGAATGAGAAAAAAGTGTGAATGTTTAAAAAAAAAAATTTAATATCAAAAAATTTTTTTCTCGAATCTCGGGGGGGGGGGGGGTAATTGCCCGCTTTCCCCCCTTGTATTTGCCCTTGTCCGTGATAAAGTCAAAGCTCTTATCAAATTTTTCACATATAGAGTAGGCCTAATTTATAAATTCCAAATGTATATTTTAAAAGAAAAAGTAAAGGAAAAATAATTCATTCATTTAAATAATATTCTTGAGATTATTCACTTTATTTTAGAAATAAATATTACATATATAGCTATGAGAAAGTGAAAAATGACAGATTGGGAAATGTCAAATTCAAATGTTTTTTCATTAAATAAATTATTTTGAGTAGTTTTACTTACTTTTTTTTAATATATAAATAATCATTAAAATATTAGCTTCTGTTTCTATAAGTTTTTTTTTGAATAAAATTATTAAATAATTAATTAACAAAAAAAAATCATTTTTTCTCCATGTATTCAATGGAGCGGTCGGAAGAAAGATGGCCGACAATTCTAACGGTCGCTCGTATGGCCAGACCAGGGGGGTGGACAGCTCTATGGGAAGAATTTCCGCAAGTTTTTATTTAGTTACACAAAGGTACTGCAAGAGAGCACCACTGGGCTGTCTGAAATAGTTCAAAATTTACTCCATAGATGTCGCTCTGTTCGCTGTCTCCAGGCCAGGGAGTTTTGATTGTCATTTTCAAAAGCAAAGTTAATTTCAGGATTGTATGATCTGTGTTACGGTCTTTTTCAATATATAAGATTTTTCATAAACATTTTTTAAAATAATATTTCTTGGTGTTATTCTTAATACCAATATTATATATGACCATATTCTTAACACAGAAAAGAATCGATCCATTGTCAAGAGAAGCCCTACAAAAATCTTATCTGAAAAGAAATGGGGTTATTTATTTTGATTTCCTACAAAAGATAAATTTTTTACAATTTATAATAAATTATTATTGGTTCAGAGGTAGAGAACTGCTGATACCAAAGGTCAAGGGTTCACATCTAGCATCATATAGAGACGGGGTCTAAATGGCCTCTTATGCCGTAAAAGACCTTAAACTTAATCGAATAAAAAAAAATTAAAATAATTAAATAAATAAATAATTCATAAAAAAAATTTATGAATTTCATTCATTAAAAAAAAAAAAAAAAAAAAAAAAAAAAAAAAACATGTCGAAAAATTCTTTAAAATATCTAAGTTATTTGAGATACAAATTTAGAGACACTATTTGTCCTTAATTTGATTTCGTTTAAAACTAACAGTCGCAAATTAAGTAGCTTAAAAAGGTATGTGAAAATAACAAAACAAGTGTACGCGAGAGTAAAATGGTAGAATTTGCAAACAACGAATTCGAACGAGCTTGAGTTCAAAACCCATCTGGGTGAGTTTTTTTTTTTCCACCGCTTACTGTTTAGTTGGAACTGCGGCCATAGAGAGCGTTAATTTGACACAAAATTTATGTTTAATTTTTGCGCGCAAAGTTAGTTCGCAGAAACTTCTGTAAGGGGGCGTCAAAACTTGCGGACAACTTTTAACATGGAGCTGTCCAATCTTGATATATGTATGATCTGTGGGCCAGACTCTGATATACAGGGACTCTAGTATAATTTAGAGTCCCTGTATATCTCTCTAGTATAATTTATAATAGTACCAAAATTATAAAAGAAATAAAAATAGTAATTATATTTGTATTCTTTAAATTTTAATTGTTAATATTAGGTTACAAAACAAAAAATGTTTAAATATTTGAATATCGTAAAATAAAAATAATAAATATGTTGGTTGCTCTGGCTGTCAGATGTTAAATTATAAAGAAACTGGGAATATACTATAACCTCACTTTTTCTCTTCGTCAGATGAATATCTATAATAATTAATAATATCGCTTAATACGTTTCAGAAACTAAAGAAAACTCAATTAAATTAATGTATTTATATATTACCTCTCTCGCGTGATAATTAGTCACCAAATTCTTATTTATTTCAATGAAACAATTCAGGTTGGTGGATACTTTATAGTTTTAAGGTCCGAATTTCAGTATTTAGTTTATAGACAGCTTTTACGAACCAATCACCTTTAAATACGTTCTTGCAACCCAAAATTATTTAGCGGAAGGTTTAAACGACAAAAAGCGTTTAACGAACCGTTAAATACGTTCTTGCAACCCGGCATTAGACTTAAATAATTACAGCACATGATAATAATAATAAGTGTATAATCATTTTATGAAGATTTAGAAAATACTACACAAACTTTTATTATTATTTAATTGAAATAATTTATATTTTAGTGAAAAAGGTTGCGATGCCTCATGGGAAGACAACGACGAGCCTCCTGATCATCTTAAGGATTATTCCGATGATGAAGAGGAACGTTTGGCTGAAAGGGTAAAAAATAAAAAAGTTTTCCTTTTTTTTTTTTAATTTTATATTTTTGGAAAAAGATCGACACAGCAAGATTAAAATATTATTATCCCGTCCCAAATCTTAAATCTATAAAAATGCATAAAAATTATAATATAAGCTTGATTAATTGTAATAGAGAGAAAGAAAAGAAAATATTTAGTAATTATATTATAGTTTTTATATACTTCTATTTAATCTGTCTCTTCGGCAGGGGCGTACCGAGACAGTTGGGGTCCTGGGGCGCCACTAGATGAGGGGGCCTATATATATTTTGTACATATCTATGTATATATAAGGCAGGGTCCCTCACCCCGAGGTGTATATAGAATTTTTTGGGGGGGCCCACCTCCCCGGTCCGAACTCATTTTTAAATATCCCCCTCTTTTTTTTTTTTTTTTTTTTTTTTTTTGTCTGAAGATTGTAGGTTTTGGGGAAGATAGACGCAGGAAGCTTGTTCCAATCACGGGAGGTCATGGGGACAAAGGAAGAATGAAATTGATTTGTTCTGTTAGTCGTGATCTGAACAGCATAGGGATGCTGGGAAGATGCCTCTCTTGTGTTCCGTGAATATGTTGCATTGGGTGGGATAATTGATTTTAATTCGGCAGAGCATTGACCATGGTAATACCTGTAGAAGAGAGATAGTGCAGACACGCTTCTTCTATGATCTAGTGACTGTAGGGATGCAGTAAGGGTAGAATCACCTATCAGTCTAATTGCACGCCTCTGTATGGCTTCCAAGGAGGAGAGAGCGTCTTTCGACGCCCCTCGCCAAAGGTGGGAACAATATTCAAGACACGGCCGAATTTGGGCTTTATAGAGGATTAGGAGTTGTTGGGAGGAAAAGTAACGCTTCGTTTTGAATAGGACAAATTGCCAAACACAAAAATATTTTTAAAATACCGGATATACCTGAGCCTCGAGGGGCCCGGGCCCAATCAAAGACAAATTTTCATTAATTTTTTTTTTAAATCTAAATACATATTTCTGTTTTCATCTGAGCCTCGAGGGGAGCCAATTTTTTGTTATTTATGCCCAATTACACCGTTTGACATTTATGCCTCTCTTTACTAAGTATACTTAAATTAAAGAAATTCTTAAATAGCTTGTTCGTTTGTACTGCAATTTTTTATCCATGGAATAGTAAAGAAAATAAATAAATTATTGATGACTTGACTTCTCTAGACGTACAGTGAGGGACAATATTAAGTCCCACCCTGAGGCCTACCTGAATTTAGAACGTAGGCAACCATTTACGGAGGTCTGTCTATTGGGTTGCCTTAAAATGGACATTCCCCCTGCAATTCTATAAACTCTATATTTTAATTTGTAAAGCAGTGAATTGATCTGATTTTAAAAATGTGGCTTATAAAAACGTGAAAAATAACATAAAATATTTCCGATAGCAGCAGTTGCGTCAATATTTAAAATTAAATATCTGGCTACGAACTTGTTTCTTTAATGTTAACTTTTCTATTATTAATATTTATTTATAGGACCGAAACGTAGCTTATTTTTATTAAAAATCTTTGGCCTGATAAAGTTTGATTTCTTTTTTTCTATTTTTGGTAAATAATTTCATCTTTGAAATAACATAACAATTTTATTTTTTAGTTTAGTAATTTTATTTATTTAAATTTAAAAACTCAACACAACTCTTTTTTGGATTAATATAATTATTTTAATTTTATTTACATGTATTTATTTTATTTTGATAATAAAAATCTTTTTTTTTTTTTTTTTTTAAATTTATTTAAGGTCTTTTTCGGCATTTAAGGTCATTTAGACCCCGTTCCTATTTATTTCAAATGATTGGTAGCCAATTCAAATGAAACTTGAATTGAAATGAGAAGAAACTTGGCAACTATGGAGAAATAAGGCAACACTGTATTTCAAAGACATGGAAAAATGAAATTTGGGCAAAAAAAACCTTTCAAAGTTCAAAAAATGTATTTGTAACGAATAAAATTTTATTAAAAATTCACTTAGGAATTTGATTCGAAGATTAAGATCAGATGGTTTTTTCAATTAATATGGATAAAATGTTAAATTTAATCAAAAACTATTAATTTTTTATACCAGGTGTACAAGCTTAAATCCGCTGTTTGCTCATAGATGGCGTTATTGAGCGTATGAAGGTCACGTGGACCCATCATATTTTTTTTCTTATGAGTAGAGACCGGATTTTAAGCAAAATGCTTATTGCTGAATTTTATAAGCAACCATTAGATATTTAATTTCTATACGAATTAGGAAAAACTAAGTGTATTGAGATTGCATTTTTTTATGCTTTTTTTGCTTTTTTTGAGTTTTCATGCTTTTTTTTTCCCTTTCGTGCTTATTTGAACTTATTTTACGAATATTTGTATTTTTTTTTTTTTTTTTTTTTATTAAAAAACACTTTTTTCCCAATCACACACGCATACACCAGAGACGTATATAAGGAGGGGGGAGGGAGGACCGCCCCCCAAAAAAAAAATTTTTCCAAAATCCTCGCAGTGCGAAAAAATATAGCCCTATAAAAAAATTTTTTCTGCAGGGTGAAAAAATTTGGTTCCACAAAAAAAAAAATTTCGCAGGACGGGGCGGAATAAATTTAGTTTCTTTAAAAAAAATTTGTATACGCCATTGGTATGAGTAAAAATTGCTTATGAGATGCTTTTTTTCAACTTTTATGCTTATTTAACAACTTTTTATTGAAGTTTTTTATGCTTTTTTAAGCACTTTTTTTTGCATTTTTTTATGCTTTTTTGTCCGGTCTTTACTTATGAGTAGAGACCGGACAAAAAAGCATTAAAAAATGAAAAAAAAAAAGTGCTTAAAAAAGCATAAAAAACTCGAATAAAAAGTTGTTAAATAAGCATAAAAGTTGAAAAAAGCATCTAATAAGCAATTTTTACTCATACCAATGGCGTATACAAATTTTTTTTTAAAGAAACTAAATTTATTCAGCCCCGCCCTGCGAAAAAATTTTTTTTTGCGGAACCAGATTTTTTTACCCTGCTGAAAAAAATTTTTTTACAGGGCTATATTTTTCACACTGCGGGATTTTTGGAAATTTTTTTTTTTTTTTGGGGGGGGGGGGGGCGGCCTCCTCCCCCTTATATACGTCCCTGGTGTATGCGTGTGTGAATGGAAAAACATTTTTTTAATAAAAAAAAAAAAAAATTATAAATATTCGTAAAATAAGTTCAAATAAGCACGAAAGGGAAAAAAAGCATGAAAACTCAAAAAAAGCATAAAAAATGTAATATCAATGCACTTAATTTTTCCTAATTCGTATAGAAATTAAATATCTAATCGTTGCTTATAAAATTCAGCAATAAGCATTTTGCTTAAAATCCGGTCTCTACTTATGAGTATGACGCACAGTGGGCTAAAATAGGAAAAAAGCGGCCAAAATTCAAAAAAATGAACTTCAAAATATAAAAACAACGTTTTGCACACTAATAATAGACTATATGTGGACCTCAGGACAATAATTCATTTTTTTTTTTTTACCCAACCCAAACCCGAGTTATAGGGCGCCAAAGTGGGCAAGAAAACTCAATAACTTTTCTTTGCTTTTTAAGTCGATATTCAGAAATTTTTTTCATGTATTAATGATCCAATTTTAATGAATTTTTTTTGAATCATAGATAAATTAATCTTCTTTCTGGAAATATTTTTGTTTTTCTTGTATTTCAGTTATTTATTTTTAAATAAATTTTTTTTGTAAGTAAAAAAAAAGCAATATAAATTTTTTTCAATTTCAAAAAAGTATATGGGCATCCTCTTGCCTTCTAACGAAATTAATAGATTCTGAAACTAGAAAACATGTAGAACATAATTGTATCGAAACTTTTTGCCCAATTTTGCCCGCAAAATTTTTATTAATTTTTTTATAATTAAATCGGGAGAAAAACAAGTGATTTCCGTCAAACCATATGAACTTCTCTCTGCTTTAGAGATAATATTGAAACGTGACAAAGGGCTGACGGACAAAATAAAATCAGGCTATTATTAGAATGACCATAAAATTCTAAGGTGGGGCCTCAAATTTTGTAATCTTTTGAAAAAATAATCTATTAAAAGGGAATATTCAATATTTGAAAATTTCATTTTTTCTTGTTCATATTCTTATTAATATTATTGAAATAACTATATTATTTTTGTATACAAGTGGTAAAGCCCCCCTGGACCCCCTTACATTCGCCGAGCAAATTCATCAAATTTATTTTTGCTCCCTGTTTAGAAATTTCGCAATTGCTTCGCCTTCGGCGCAAAATTTTAAAGTTTCAAATTTCCCTCACTGACTCCACTTCCTCTGTCTCTGGTTAATCAGCGAGAGAGAGTGGTAAACAGGAACATAAAATAGAAGTTAGTGGCTAGAGCTTTATATTATAGCAATGATATTTGTTTTTTAGCAAATAATTTTTATTTAATTATAATGACAGAGACATAGAAGCCGACTCCAAGGGGCTCAAGCCCCCCTCCCCCCCCTCCCCCAATGTTGAGGGAAGAGAAAATAAGTCATCTTTGGAATCAGCATCCATTAAAAAGTATAAAAAGACATATTGCTTGTAATTACCAAAAAAAAAATATATTTTTGCTCCCTTCAGTAAAGGGTAGTTCACCCCATCTATATATTTTGTAAAATTAAATGACATTTTTGTAACGAGTGACCTTTAAAATGTATATAAAGACATATTGCTTGTAATTATCAAAGCAAAATTTTTTTTAACACCTTGAATAAGAGGTAGTTCACCCCATGTAAGTTTTTTGTAAAAATAGATGACATCTTTAGAATCAGCATCCATTAAAATGTATATAAAGACGTATTGCTTGTAATTATCAAAAAAAAAATATTTTTTTGCTCCCTTCACTAATGGGTAGTTCACCCCATGAATGTTTTTTGTAAAAATAAATGTCATTTTTGTAAAACGCATATTTTTTTGATTTTTTGACATATGTTTTTCTTTATATTTCACACATCATAATTTTTTTTTCAACTTTGTCAAGGGATAATTTCAACCTCTTTCGGTAAAATATGAAAAATATTGAAGGCTATAGAAGAACATGATTATGTATCTGTAGTTTTAATTTTGTAAAAATCCGCCCATAAAAAGATAATTTTGGCCGCTTTTTTTTCGATTTCAGCCCACTGTGCGACGTCTGTCAACAAATAGCAGTCAACATCGCTATCAATTTCGTTTGAAAAATTACTTTTTTTGTTCGCTAAGTATGAATAATTTTGTGCCAAAAAACAGCATTTGCGGAAAGCTCTGCTTTTTTGCTTCAATTTAAAGAAATCAGCTGCTGAATTGCATCGGATGCTAGTGGAGGCTTACGGTGACAATGCTCTTTCGGAAACCACGTGCCGATATTGGTTTCGTAAGTTTAAAGTTGGCAATTTCGACTTAAGTGACAAGAAACATGAAAATCGGCCTAGGAAAGTTGAAGACCACGAACTAGAGGCTCTTTTAGACGAAGACGATACCCAATCGCAAAAAATGCTTGCCGAGCAATTAGGTGTTTCTCAACAAGCGATTTCCTTACGTCTACGTGCAATGGGTAAGGTTCAAAGAATTGGAAAATGGGTGCCGCATGAACTGAACGACCGGCAAATGGAGCGACGTCATAACACATGCGAAATCCTGCTTGCTAGACACAAAAGAAAAATGTTTTTGCACCGGATTATGACTAGTGATGAAAAATGGATATATTTTGAAAATCCTAAACGAAGAAAATCGTGGGTTGATCCCGGTCAGCCATCAAAATCTTGCGCTAGACCAAATCGCTTCGGACGGAAGACGATGTTGTGCGTTTGGTGGGACCAGCAGGGTATTATCTACTATGAGCTGTTGGCGCAGAGGATATAGGGAGACATATACTCTTCGACAGTGAGTGTCCTATTAATTATCATGCCCAGATTTTTTACCCTCTCAGAGTAAGGAATCTCTTTATCATATACTCTAATCAAGGGTGGGCTCAGTCCGGGTAGTCGGGACGGTAACCAAATGGCTTGTGTTTTAGCCGGGTTCAGCTCGAGCCCATTCTCAGCCACCCACTCCGCAATTCTGGCTATCAGAACTCACCCTCTCCACAGCTATCGTAGGGTTCGACTTATCTGCCTCCAAATAAATTTGTACATCATCGGCATAGAGATGATACCGCTGACAGTGCTGAATAACCTCGGGCAGATCATTTATGAATATTGAAAAAAGCAGGGAGGATATAACCCTGCCCTGCGGCACCCCTCTAACCACATCAAGGGAACATGATGATTCGCCCCTCAACACTACCGACTGAGTTGGGGTATCCTCAAGTATCCATGGATAAGCCTACACGCGGATCCAGAGAACCTCGCCAAACTATGAAGTTTATTGATGATAATGGAGTGATCGACAGAACCAAAAGCATTCTTAAAGTCAAAAAGTAGGATCGCCGAACCACTCCTATCAATGGCAGATCTACAGTCGTCCGTCACCTTCAGAACCGCACCCGAGCAACTATGATTGACCCGAAAACCAGACTGAAGAGACAACAGAAAATTATCATCTTTTAGTTGTTTGGTTATTTGAGCATGAAGGAGGTTTTCAAATACCTTTGAAAGAACTGGAAGGACACTTATCGGCCTATAATCCCCGCAGGCGCCAGGCCTCTTAGTCTTCGGAATTGGAGTAATCCTGGCGGACTCCCAGCACGAGGGGAAAGATGACGAATATATTAAAAAATTGAACATACGGGTAATAACAGGTAGGATTACAGGAAGGATCCATTAGATTTTTTAGGTTTCTGGTACCCGTGTTAGAAGGGCCCACCCTATTTATATTAAAGTCACCCATTAAAACAGTGTGTTCGCAACCCTGGAGAAGAGACCCAAGCACATCCTGTAGATCCAAGTCATTGGAGTATGAAGCCGGGGCCCGATACACCACACCAAATAAAACTGAGGAGCCACTGAAGTCTAACTCAACAAAGAGATACTCAATAGTTTGACCTGATAAAGATAGGACTACTCTACATCTGATGTCGGATCTTATATAAAACCCCACACCCCACCTCTCCTCCCACCACGATCATTGCGCACCAGATTGTAGCCCTCCAACTCCACAAGGGAGTGGGGAACAGCCCCGGGCAGCCAAGTCTCAGAGACCCCCAAAACGTGGAGTGGGCAATCGCGGAGGTAGGCTCTAATGTTGTCAATACTGGATACAAAGCTCTGCGCGTTCATATGACCCGACACTACCGTATCTTGGAATCTTGCAATCATGGATCTCAACGCGGTGTTGGTATCTGGAATCGCTTCCGAATAGGAGGGATGTGCGCTGGTCACAAGACCATCCGTAGTTCCAGATAGAAAGGAATAGTTCCGGCTGGACGGCAACCCATCACTCTCATCCATAATTGATTAAACCCACCTTGGCCGAGATCCTGCGCCGACGGATGGGACACTCACTGCCATCAAGGGCCGAATGTCTGACAGTATCGCACCTGGCTTGAAGATAGTTGAAGCATTTAGGCTCCATTTTCTTGTTAGAGCAATGTGTTGTTTCATGATCTTCTGCACAGTGGGCACAGTGAGGTGAAGCTTTACAGTTTTCCGATTTGTGATCTAAGTTTAGGCATCTGAAACACTACTTGATTGTCACATGATCGGAGACCCAACAGGACGGACATCCCACGAAGATCCTTGACTTATTCAGGAGCTGAGTCCTTATCCCCGGAGAAGTCTCAATGACATGAGAAACATGTGAGCGACCATTAGTAGGATATTTGTAAACGTGCTTGATATCGCTTGCATCAGTCTTGTCAAAATTTTGCAAAACCAGATTGTCTAACACAGTGATTCCCAACCTGGGGGCGATCGCCCCCAAGTGGGCGATTTGGGTTTTCAGGCGGGCGATAAATAAGCGGGGGGCGATGAGTATTCAAAGGGAGAAAAATTATTAGTTTACTAAAATTTAAAAGAACAAAAATCAAAGAGAAAAATCTCCTATTTACATGATGGTCAGGATAGAAGAGGACAAAATCTATATATATAAAAATGAAATGGAAAAAATGTATGTATGTATGTAAATATGTATGTATATGTTCTATAGAAATCCACAATTTTCAATGAATCCATTTGAAATTAAGTACACCTATAATACATGGCTCTGGGAGTAACGTAGTAATAATCTGAAACTCTTAAATATTTTGGAAAATTAATTATAATCAAATTTCTTCAATATGGGAACACAAAATCAACAAGTTGGGTTGAAAAAATAGAGGGCGACCTTTTTGCTCTGTTACCAGCTTTCTCCTTATACGACTAGGCGCTGTGAGAGGCGCTAAGCAGCACTCAGGGAGAAGAGAGCACGCATATGGCTGACCCTTTAAACAGTCATAAACAGACCCTTTTGTGCCCAATCGGTACCCTCGCTTCGCTTGAATATAAGATCCTTCCTTAACATCTTAACACTTGCATTGCAACAAGAAATACCCCAAATTGGGAATAAACTTGCTCGCCGAAGGCGAGCAAGGGGTCCAGGGGCGCAGCCCCCTGGCTAGGCGGAAAGCCCGCCGAAGGCGGGCTTTGCGACTAGTATTATCATAAAAATAACTTAGTCTGAAGATAATTCCAATCTAGAATCGAAACGTTACTTTTGTTTTCATTAAATAAAGATTGACCGCTGAAAAAAGATCCATTTTTGTTATTTTCTTCATAAAAATAAAATTATTTTTAAATTTTTAGAAGTTTGGGTAGAGATAAAGAATAAAAATCTTGCCTAGTACTCCTAGGGTCAGGAGAATTTATTAAATAAATTTTTGGCATTAATTGTGGTTTTTTTTAGTTAGTAATTAATAATACAATTTATTTAAAAAATTTCAACGTTTTGGTCACTATTTCTGCAACTGTTGTATTTATTCACTTTCAACAGAAAACGTTATCTGAGGAACTTGATTCATTTTTAACATTGAAATAAATTTGTTAAAAATTTCAAATCATATTTTATACGTAAATGCAGATGCAGATCACAGAATCCATGAACTTGATTCAATTTGAACCATGTAGATGTGTGTATGTACAGCAGGTATACCAGTCTTTCCCAAACTGTCCTGTTCTCTTGGGGCGCCGTGAAAATTTTCCTATACAAAATATATTAATTTTTTGCTATTAATCGAAAAATTAAATGAAGAGAGGGGGGGGGGATCGGTGTTAGACAACCTTTTGAAAGGAGCGATGAGTCAAAAAAGGTTGGGAACCACTGGTCTAACACCTCCTCATTTGACATGTCGGCTGGTATACCTCTGACCAAAAGTCGCTGATTAAGTTTTTGATCATTCTTAAGCTCAAATCCACTCTCGATGAGGGTAGCTGAAGTTCTCAACTTCTCAATATCGACAGCAGAAGCCTCAATTCGAACTGACTTATTGTTGGCGTTAGACACCCTTAGAAATGAGGTTGGCGTCAGCAGGGTTTACTGCTTTGAAAAGAGCATTTCGAGTCTCAACCAATGATTTATATTTGTTAGCTGTTTCTGCTTTAGGGCCGATAAACAAGTTAGTGCTCTTCTGTACAGGCATATACAATTTAGGCAAGACTTCAACATTGGAGGCAGGCTTATTAGCAGCAGCTTGAGCATATGTGTTCACAGGGCCGCAGACAGGGGGGAGGCAGGGAGGGCTATATCCCCGGGGCCGGGTCCTTTGCGCTCCATCATTGAAATTCTAATAAAAAATAATATTCATGATTAAAATTTCAATAAAAAAAATCATTTTTGAAATTTTTTCATTAACGAGCCCCGGCCCTTTAAGCTCAAATCTTTAAATTTCAATAAAAAAAAATCATTTTCTTGAAATTTTTTTCTGAGGGGCCCGGGCCCTTAAAATTTCAATAAAAAATATAAGGTAAGATAAAGTAAAAAATCATTTTATTGAAATTTTTTCATGAAGCTCAAATCTTAAAATTTCATTAAAAAAAAAATCATTCTATTGAAATTTTTTCATGAAGCTCAAATCTTAAAATTTCATTAAAAAAAAAATCATTTTATTGGAATTTTTCATGAAGGGGCTCGGGCCCTTTAAGCTCAAATCTTAAAATTTCAATTTAAAAAAATCATTTTTTAGAAATTTTTCCCCGAGGGGTCCTGGACCCTTTAAGCTCAAATCAAAAAAAAAATTTCAAGAAAATAATTTTTTTATTGAAATTTTAAAGTTTTAGCTTAAAGGGCCCGGACCCCCTCAGGAAAAAAATTTCATGAAAATAATTTTTTTTTTTTTCAACCTTAAAATTTCAATTAAAAAAAATCATTTTCTTCCTGAGGGGCTCGGGCCCTTTAAGCTCAAAACAAGATTGATAATATCAATATTTTTCAGTCTCAGGATAGCCAAAATCGCAGATTTCAGTGCCTAATTTCCAAAAGATTTTCGATACTCGTCAAGAGATTTTTCAATTTCTGCCTTTTTTAGAGTCTGGTCGTGACAGAGTGAGACAATTCTTAAAATGTTGAGCTTGTGTCCGAGTAAGGCATTTCTCATTTCGTCCAACTGCCCCAAGGGGTAGCTTTTCACCTGCACTTGGGTCATCTGAAAAACCACCAGGAACCTCAGCGGCATCAACATCCTGGGAGTCCATAACAAATCCGTCACAGATGATAAGGGATGCCAGATGTTCCGGATTTTGCGGGACAGTCCCGCGCAAAAGTGAAATGTTCAGCGTCCCGCATAAGCACTCAAATGTCCCGCAGATAAAAAATTATTATATAATATTAAAATAAATTAATATAATTTTATACAAAAACTTCTCCATAATTCCTAAAAATTATCGAATATATATTCTCCATTCCTCATTCAAATGCAACGTGTGAAAGGATTTTTAGCTTAATGACAAGTGCTTGGCGTAAAGACAGGGGCGGCTTTAGCGGATAGGCAGAGTAGGCAACTGCCTACCCAATAATAATGTCGGTTTTGGCATAAGCTACAACAGAGTTCAATTTTAATAGTTATTTCATTTATATCCACTGTTGTAGTTAAAAAATGTCATCCTTTTCTGTGTAACTTTGTCGTTTTTATTTCACCAAACAATAACTTTAATTAAAAATGTTGACACCCCGGAAAGTTGCCTACCCAATATCTTCATCCTAAAGCCGCCCCTGCGTAAAGACAGAAACAGGTTGATGCTAACAAATTTGGAAAATGAGTTGATGATTAAGCAGAATTTTGCTATGAGTTGTTCGGAATTTCAAACTTTTTAAAAAAATGAAGGTGTCGTTATTTTAAAAGAAGTGAAATCAAGTGAGAAATATTGAACATTTTCGAATAAAATATATAATTATAAGTAAAAACAAAAACTTATTATAGCCTACGGACTTGGTCTGGTTGGTAGCATGCCTATCTTCTATACCTAACGTCGCGGATTCGGACCCCAGGCAGTCCGATGATTTTATTTAAGCCATTTGGATACCAAATGGCTTAAATATAAATGCCTGGACCTCCTATATATATATATTAATAATTAACGGTTATCGTCAGTGGCGGCTCGTGAGTTTAATGCCTGGGGGGCGCACCACCGGGGGCCTGGAGGCCCCCAAGAGAACGGGGGTCCGGGGGCCCTCCCCCGGAAAATTTTTGATTATTTTGTGTATTTTAGTGAGTTTTTAATGCAATCTAGCTATTAAATTTGTGATGCCATGTGTTTCGTTTTTTAACAAATATATCTAGTTTCCTTATAAAGCTTAATTATTAAATACTATATACGTAGGCTCAGTGAGTGCACTGTCTTACTGATCGGCTTATTCCGGACTCTCGGTTGTATGGATGAATGATATTAAAAAATAAAAATTTATTTGTTGCGATGTTTTGCAAATTAAAACAAAAATACATAACTTTATAAGAGAAAAATAAAAAAAAGGAAAAAAAAGGGCTCTACACCTTTTAGAGTGCGTCGAGTTCGCGCGTCAGCGACGCCAGTTGATCCGCCAATACTTCGTGTGCAAAACAAAAAGGTGCAAGTTGATCAAAAATCGGTGAGAAAAAACTCATTCATTTTTCAGAAAGAGAAGGAGCATATAAAATTGTGTGCTGTCACTTTAAAAACCTTACTCGGAATTACTTAACAAATGAAATGAGTTGTAGGTTAGGTTACCATATTTAATTTTTGAATTTCATTTTTTAACTATTTTATTAACTATAGTTGCGTGGAATGGAGTCAACCAAGGAAAATACGTTTCGAGCGCCCGTCGCGCTCTTCCTCGGCACAGTATAAGTGTCAAATAATACAGATGGTAGTGATAAGATAGTCGGTTGACATTATTAAACAATCTCAACAAACAATAACAATAGCCGTCCATACACTAACGGTTATTTTTGACAGGCCTGTCCGTCGCCCACCAACGTGCAGGTCGTGCCCGCCAACAAGCCCACCCGCTTCACCTGTGCGTGTGTGGTATAAACTAGCGGTTTTTTTTTTTTTTTTTTTTTCATTTCTCGCGGGCCTGAGACCTTTCATGCATGCTAGATAGGCGAGAGTGACGGGTCACAGGTTTTTCAACATAACCTTACATTTAGGCGGCAATTTTTATTAGATTTTAGTTTTTATCTCTGAATCTGTCTCTGATATATCATTATAACTAGAGACCGGATTTTAAGCAAAATGCTTATTGCTGAATTTTATAAGCAACCATTAGATATTTAATTTCCAAAAGAATTACGAAAAACTAAGTGCATTGAGATTGCATTTTTTACTTTCTCTTATCCTATATATGAAATATATATAGAGAGAAAGTATTGCGATCATGTCAAAAATTCGATGTCGAGATTTTGATGGATATACATGTTTTGAGGTCCCCTGAGTCCAAAAAAGTGATCCCGCAAATTGGTCTGTGTGTCTGTGTGTGTGTGTGTGTGTGTTAGGAACCGACCGAATATTCGGTTTCGGTTACGGTTTCGGCCAAAAATCCTGGTTTCGGCCGTAGTTTCGGTTTCGGCCAAAAAGTAGCCGAAACTTTCGGCCGGCCGAAACCTGAGTCTAAAAAGATGGGATGAGATTCGCATGAAAAAAAAAAGGCCAAATGATTTGCACTTGAGGGAGAAAAAAAATCTTCTCCCTAAAAAAAAGGTTAAATGATATGAATTTTTTATAGAAAATATAAGTTTCGGTTTCGCTTACGGCTTCGGCCGAAACTAAGATTGAGGCCGAAGATTCGGTTTCGATTTCGGCTGAAAATCTTGTTTCGGTCGGACCCTAGTCTGTGTGTCTGTATGTGTGTAACGATTTAGCATGAAGGAATTGAGCTACCGGATTGAAATTTTATATTTAACTTAGGTACCTTCCCAGACGCTCAAAATAAGCTTTTGAACAAAATCGGCCAAAAAGTACTAGTACTTTACTTTTGTACTTTTTCAGTTTTTTTCGATTTTCTCAAAATTCCCTCCAAGGATATTTTTTTAAATTCATAAATCAACTATTTTTTAGATGCTCTTTAAAATGTATATTCTCATTTTGCCATTGAAATCTTCTGAAGACCACTTTACTCTTGTTCTTCATAGGAAAGATAGGAGAAATGGTTGCCATGGTAACCGAATTTTAATCTTTTTTTCTTTTTATTAGATTAAAAATTTATTATTATTTAAATTCCCATTTATTTTTATTTTATTTCTGTCTTTAATTGTTTCGGAGAAAACATCTCTCTCTCTCTCTCTCTCTCTCTCTCTCTCTCTCACTTGCAAACATTATCGTCTGTCTCTTCCTTCTCTCATAGGCCTAATGTTAATTTCCTTTAGGGATTTGTATGTTAATTTCGATTCAAAAGGGGGTCCCCTTTGGAACTTTTTACGCATTTAAAATTTTTTTTTCCAATTCTTATGAAATTTTGTATTTATTTACGTTTCTATATTGTGTATAAAATGTCCAAATATGAGATTAAAATTTTGAAAAATAACCATAGTTTATTGCAAGAAGTCAACATTTAAAATGCAAGTTTGAAACTAAGGTGCTATGGGAAACTAAATATATCTCGACACAAAAAATCTGGTGTGACAGCACGGTGCACAACTTTCTCTTACCGGAGGGTAAGAGAAAGTTGTGTGCTGTGCGCAATCACACCAGATTTTTATGCCTTTTTTGCTTTCTTTGAGTTTTTATGCTTTTTTCCCCTTTCGTGCTTATTTGAACTTATTTAACGAATATTTATAATTTTTTTTTTCACACTTTTTTCCCATTCACACATGCATACGGGCCGAGGCCCCCCCCCCCGAAATTTTCCAAATGCATATACATATATAGGGATATACAGACATTAGGAGATCTCGCCCCCCCCTCCCCCCGAAATGTTTGATCGGCCGCAGTGTGAAAAAATATAGCCCTGTAAAAAAGGCTGAGAAACTTAGGTTCCCCCAAAGGTAAAAAAATTTTTCTGCAGGGCGGAATACTTTGGTTCCGGAAAAACAAAAGTGGCGGAAAAAATTTAGTTTCGTTACACAAAATTTACCGCAGAAAAATTTTTGAGCTCAGCCCCCCTCCCCTAAAAAAATTTCTAAATACGCCCCTGGCATACACACAGTCTTTTCGACAACTTAGGCCATTTAAGACTATTATTATTTGTCTGGTCCAGGCATTCTTATTCAAACCGTTTGGTATCCAAATGGCTTAAATAAAATCATCGAACCATCGGACTGCCTGGGATCCGAACCCTCGACCATTGGTATACAAGGCAGGAGCGCTACCAACTACGCCAAGCCCGAGGGCTATACAATTTTTTAAAAAAATTCAAAACATTATTCAGCAAAAACGTTAATGTAAATCAAATCCTTCGGCAACTGAGCAAATCGCCCCTTCCCTACTCTGGCTCGGGCCCGCCTGGTCCCCCCTACTTGGGGCGGACTGCGGCGGATCCTCGCAGGGTGGGGGGGGGTAATCTGGTGGAACTGGCCGCACACTTTTGTTAATTAAAGTTGCATTCTGTACTTGTTTACCAGAATATACAGGGTTATTTGTAGAGACCGGAAAAAAAAGCATAAAAAAATGGGAAAAAAGTGCTTAAAAAAGCATAAAAAACTTCATTAAAAAGTTGTTAAATAAGCATAAAAGTTGAAAAAAAGCATCTCATAAGCAATTTTTACTCATACCAATGGCGTATACAAATTTTTTTTTTAAAAAACTAAATTTATTCCGACCCGCCCTGCGAAAAATTTTGTTTTTGCGGAACCAAATTTTTTCACCCTGCGGAAAAAATTTTTTTTACAGGGCTATATTTTTTCGCACTGCGGGTTTTTTGGAAATTTTTTTTTTTTTTTGGGCCCCCCCCCCCCCCCCTTATATACGTTCCTGGTGTATGCGTGCGTGAATAGGAAAAAAGTTTTTTAATAAAAAAAAAAAAAATTATAAATATTCGTAAAATAAGTTCAAATAAGCACGAAAGGGAAAAAAACATGAAAACTCAAAAAAAGCATAAAAAATGCAATCTTAATGCACTTAGTTTTTCGTATAGTTAATTCGTATAGAAATTAAATATCTAATGGTTGCTTATAAAATTGAGCAATAAGCATTTTGCTTAAAATCCGGTCTCTAGTTATTTGTAATTCGATGTGTTCCAGCCAGAATGAGATAGAAGGGCAAAAGTGCTACAAATTTAACCCCCCTCAATGTATGGCCGTAAGTTAGTAGTTTGTGAGATATTCAAGAAAAATCATTTTTTTAGAAATATCCCATTTTTGACGCTAACGACGAGTTTTAAGAAAAAGCGGTTCATTCACTGTTAGCTATGTATTTTTTTATTAGTAAGTGAGTTAGTAATAACTCTTAATAAGTAATAAAATATTCCAAATCATTGAGAATTTGATTACTACGGCCAAAAACAAATTTGAATTTATTTAATTATTTTACGTTAATTTTTATTTCGAGTCATCCAGTCAACAAAAATTCTATGACACCAAATGTACAAACTACTAAAAAAACTTGCTCGTTTCATTAGCTATCCAAAAAGGTACAATAGTATTTTTGACGTGACAACGTCTTACAAATCATTGTTTATAGTGGCAGGTTAGAGGGGCATGCACGAAAAAGTTTATCGGCTTGAATAACTCCTCTGTCTTAAGAGGTATAATTATGTGGAATATACGGTTAGAAAGAATTGAGTTTTCAGCTAGAGATTTCACCATTTATTTTTTTCCTATCATTTTATTTTATCGCGCTGCGGTAAATTCTAATTTCAAAGTTTAAACCCCTGTAGATTCCGAACGGCTAATCAGATCAGACTAAATGGGATGTCAGTTGGTGCAGAAATAAAACCTCTAATAGAATAAATAAAAAAATTCCCAGTAATTAACTCCAAAATTAGTTTTTTTCTCGAAAAACCTCATTTTTTAAGCAAAAAAATGTCGAAAAATAGCCCTACTTGTGCTACGCATAACTACTTGACCATAAAAGCTCCATTAAATCTAAATATAGTTTTAGAAAGAGTGGTTCAATACCCCCCGAGCCTTTTTTTCTTTTTTTTTTGATATGACGTCATTTTACCGCATGAGAGCACTCGGAGGTATATTGTAACAATGAAAATGTTTGAACATGTTTATTAATGGAAATAAAGTACTAGTAAAAAAAAACAAAACAATACTTTCTCTCTTTCTACTTCAATATAGGTAAGAGAAAAAAGTTTTTTTTTTTTCAAGTCAAGCAAAAGACGTCACGTTAAAAAGCCACCGGCTGTGTAGAAGACACAGCCAACACCAAATTTTTTATGAGAGAACCACAATCAAAACTCATTGTATCCTGTCTTAGGTAGGATGTGCCCAATAAAAAAATCGAATAAATTTGGAAATTTGAAATAAAAGAAGTAAATTGATTAAGTAATATCTTTATTTTTTTCAGGTTTACTTCACTTTGTCATGCAGAAAACATTGTTTTTAATAATGTTATTAACACAAAATATATTATAAATATATTATATAAATATTAACTATTGTACCTTTTTGGATAGCTAATGAAACGAGCAAGTTTTTTTAGTAGTTTGTATATTTGGTGTCATAGAATTTTTTTGACTGAATGACTCGAAATAAAAATTAACGTAAAATAATTAAATAAATTCAAATTTGTTTTTGGCCGTAATAATCAAATTCTCAATGATTTGGAATATTTTATTACTTATTAAGAGTTATTACTAGAGACAGGATTTTAAGCAAAATGCTTATTGCTGAATTTTATAAGCAACCATTAGATATTTAATTTCTATACGAATTAGGAAAAACTAAGTGTATTGAGATTGCATTTTTTATGCTTTTTTTTTGCTTTTTTTGAGTTTTCATGCTTTTTTGCCCGGTCTTTAGTTATTGCTAGAGACCGGAAAAAAAGCATAAAAAAATGCAAAAAAAAGTGCCCAAAAAAGCTTAAAAAACTTCAATAAAAAGTTGTTAAATAAGCATAAAAGTTGAAAAAAAGCATCTCATAAGGAATTTTTACTCATACCAATGGCGTATACAAATTTTTTTTTAAGAAACTAAATTTATTCCCCCCCCCGTCCTGCGAAATTTTTTTTTTGTGGAACCAAATTTTTTCACCCTGCAGAAAAAAATTTTTTATACCTTATATACGTCTCTGGTGTATGCGTGTGTGATTGGGAAAAAAGTGTGTTTTTTAATAAAAAAAAAAAAAAAAAAATACAAATACAAATATTCGTAAAATAAGTTTTAATAAGCACGAAAGGGAAAAAAAGCATGAAAACTCAAAAAAAGCATAAAAAATGCAATCTCAATACACTTAGTTTTTCCTAATTCGTATAGAAATTAAATATCTAATGGTTGCTTATAAAATTCAGAAATAAGCATTTTGCTTAAAATCCGGTCTCTAGTTATTACTAACTCACTTACTAATAAAAAAATATATGGCTAACATTGAATCAACCGTTTTTTCTTAAAACTCGTCGTTAGCGTAAAAAATGGGTATTTCTAAAAAAATGATTTTTCTTGAATATCTCACAAGCTACTAACTTTCGGCCATACCTTGAGGGGGTTAAATTTATAGGATTTTTGCTCTTCTATCTCATCCTGGCTGGAACACATAGAATTACAAATAACCCTGTATATACAAATAAAATTTTGAAGTATAATTTTTAAAATTTTATATTAAATTTAACATCCTTAACCCCCCCCCCCCTCCTTTTTATCCGCCATTGGTATGAGTAGAAGTTGCTTATGAGATGCTTTTTTTCAACTTTTATGCTTATTTAACAACTTTTTGTTCAAGATTTTTATGCTTATTTAAGCACTTTTTTTTCTATTTTTTAATGCTTTTTTGTCCGGTCTCTATTTATAATTTATAAATCAAAAAATTTTGATTAAGAAAAATGTCTCGTTAAAGATGTTTATTTTTACATTTCTTATTTTTATTTTTTCAGGGAAATCGAAAAAGAAATCTGAAGAAAATGGAAGAAAAAAATGTCAAAGTAAAACAAAATATCAATAAAACTTATAATAAAACACCCGGACGGAACAGACCCAACCCAATAAGAAACCCTTTCGTTCCAAATTGGCCACAGCCACCTCCCCCACCCACAGATTAGGCCAAACTGTTTATTTCCGTTCCGCCCTCCTCCACAATTTCCGAGATGTAATTTTACCCCATTTAGAAATCGGTTTACTGCTCAACCGTTTAGACATAATTGGGCACCTTCATTCGCCAATTACAATTCATTATTTTACAATGCTCCCACTCCCGCACCTC
Organism: Euborellia annulipes; assembly: GCA_023213315.1. Taxonomy (NCBI): domain Eukaryota; kingdom Metazoa; phylum Arthropoda; class Insecta; order Dermaptera; family Anisolabididae; genus Euborellia; species Euborellia annulipes. The sequence goes on along the minus strand of JAKCPI010025284.1, from coordinate 174,033 downwards.
CAGCTCCTCCTGCTCTCCCCCCTACTCCCCCTACACAAGCTCAGCCTCTTTTATATAATCCCTTTATGCAATACGAGACTTCTTTTCAAGCACCTCCACCTTCTCATCAACAACCAACATCACATCCTTTTTACTTCTCTTCTCCGCCACCTCCTCCTCCTCCTCCTCCTCCTCCTCCACCTTCGTCTTCTTAATTACCTTCAATGATACTAACCAAGATATTTAACTTTTGAACTTAATTGAATATTTACATTTTGTCTGTTTCTGAAATGTATACTATTGTTATACTATGAATAAACAAAACTAAAGACTTGAAGAATTTAACTAAAGACTATAAAAAATAATATCTTGTTTGGCCAGAGAATTATCAGAGATAGAAAGTAAAAGAAGGAAAAAAAGAGTTTTCAGGCCAATTACAAGCAGTAATGAGCTTTAGGAAAGCCCTTTGTTACATTTTTTATAATTTCAGGTATCGTTTTAATTTTTTTTTTATTTTTCTTTTAAACATTTAATTAATCTCTATCCTATAAAGCTGAAATTTGGCATGCAGATTACTTTTATTGCGTAGGCGTCATTTAAGAAGCGATTTTTCGAAATTTCGATTTTAAGACCCCCAAATCAACATTTTTGGTTAAAATTTTGGATTTTACTATTTATTTAATTACTCTTAACCGAAATGAGATATCAATTTTGTTTCGGAGTCTCTCTCTTGCTCTTGGAACCCTGGAAATTTTTTTTTTTTTTTTTTTTTTTTTTTTTTTGAGAAGTATTCTGCTGCTACTTTTATTTGTTTGTTTATGCACTTATTTTTGTACCTATTTTGTACCTATATTTGTTTTGTTACACAAAGTGTGTTCACGGAACCCCTGTAATGAGCGAAAGCTCAAATAAACAGTTAATAATAAAAAAAAAAAAATTTAATTACTCTTAACCGAAATGAGATATCACTTTGGTTTCTTCGCTAAAACCTTCTTTAGATGAAAATCAAAAATCATTGTTTCAGGATTTTTTTGAAATTCGGCCCTTAAGTACCCCATTTCGCCATTTTTGTAAAAAATTCGGATTTTTAGAACTTTTTACTTAAATGAGATATCAATATGCTTTCTACGCTAAAACCCCCCTCCCCTAAAAGTAATTTTGGGGTTTTTTGAAATTCGGCCGCTAAGTACCATAATTCATCATTTTAGTGAAAAATGCATTTTTTTCCCAACACTTCTCTTCACTATCTCTATCTCTATCTCTATATATATAAAGAGAGATGTGACTTACTTACTTACTAAGTGATGACAACGCCCAGCCTAAACTATAATACCTATAAAGCTGAAATTTGGCATGTAGATTACTTTTATTGTGTAGGCGTCATTTAAGAAGCGATTTTTTAAAATTCATGGCCCCACCCCTAACCCTCCTACCCACCAAAACACAAATTAAAAACCCCCAATTTATTTAATATTATTAGAATTTATATAATTTTTATACACACAATCTATTAGCGAGATTTAATAATTTTTTTGGATAAATTTAAATTTTCTACAGGATAATACTATTATATTTCCTTCAATATCTTTCAAACCATAGGTTCTCAACCCCCGTGTGGGCGTTTCAGACTTTCAGGGGACGGTAGAAGACCCTGAGAAAATTATGTGGCATTGAGAAGGCGCAGAAGTTTTTTTTTTTTTTTGGAATGGGTGCATAAGGTCCGAAGACCTATAATGACCAATAGTCACATGCAGCCAGGAAGAAAATAAAAACAAAAGGAGAAGCATAAAGGGGAAACTCAACTGCCGGAACTGAGAAGATGCCTGTTGAGGTTAGACTTGAAAGTCTGAAGATTGTAGGTTTTGGGGAAGATAGAAGCAGGGAGCTTGTTCCAATCACGGGAGGTCATGGGGACAAAGGAAGAATGAAATTGATTTGTTCTGTTAGTCGTGATCTGAACAGCATAGGGATGCTGGGACGATGCCTCTCTTGTGTTCCGGTGGATATAGGTCCGAGGTGAAACCCTAATTTGACTGGGCTAAAAGCTGTGTTTTGTTTTTTATTAATTATTGAGAGTTCATACTCGCGTATTCGTAGGCCAACTTTGCGCGCACTTGTCCCTATGTAAACAATAGGACATTTTTCAGCTTCGGAAGCCAAAACAATTTATTTTATACACAATATTTGCCTTTTCATGGATAGGTGTTTTTTCATGGATTGCTTTTTTGGTTAAATAAATATCCCAAGGTGTTGGTAGGTTTGAATGCGATTTGGATTATATCATCTGATAAAATTTTTTTTCAATTGGTTACTTTCTCTTACCTCTATATATATGTTAATATATATAGAGAGAGAAAGTATTGGATTCATGTCAAAAATTCGATGTCGAGATTTTGATAGATCTTCACGTTTTGAGGTCCCCTGAATCTAAAAAAGTGGTTTTCGCGACATGGTCTGTGTGTGTGTGTGTCTGTCTGTCTGTCTGTGTATGTGTGTCTGTATTCACTTTTAAGCATGAAGGAATTGAACTATGAGGCTGAAATTTTATATATAAGTTAAACACCCCCGGGACCGGAAAAATAAGCTTTTAATCAAAATCGGCCAAAGAGTACTAGTACTATACTGATGTAGTTTTTCAGTATTTTTCGATTTTCTCAAAATTCGCTCTAACGATTTTGATTAAAATTCAAAAATCAATTATTTTTAAGATACTCTTTCAAATGTATATTCTCGTTTTGCCCTCAAAATTGTTTGAAGCACACTTTACTCTTGTGCTTCATATGAAAGATAGGAGAAATGGTTTCCATAGTAACAAAATATATATATTTTCCCAAGTTTATGAATTTGACATCTTAAATTCTAATATATTGGCTGAAACTAAATATATGTCGACACAAAAAATCTGGTGTGACAAGCACAGAACACAACTTTCGATTACCGAAGGTAAGAGAAAGTTGTGCCGTGCGATAGTCACGCCAGATTTTTTTGGAATATAATCCAATGCAAAAAATATTTTGGTTTTTTTTATCACCGGTATCATCTTCGTTGCAACGCCGATTTCTAAGCTGGTATCCATTTTCTCTAATCAGTTTATTTGTCAATGCTCTTGGATATTCATTATCACGGCAAATGGCTCTTATTTTTTCAAAATTCTTAGGCCAGAAGGCTTCATGACTAATTTTAGTCATTCTATAAATAAAATTTTTGACTGAATTTATTTTATGATTAAGAGGGTGTTGGGAATTAAAATTTATTATCCGTAATGTTTGGCTTTCTTTCCGGTACCAGTTAAGAATTATATTCCCATCATGTTATCTAATTAGCATCGTGTCTAAAAAATTAATTCTTCGCTCTTTTTCTATCTCGCGACGCGCTCCCAAAACGTCGATGAAATATTATAAAAGTTTTTATTTATGCTGGCTGCCCTTCCTCATTGAGCTCAAAATATATAAAGTAGAGCCCTGCACGGGTACGGGTAAGCCCGTGGGCCGGGCCGGGCGGGTTTTGGAGGCCATGAAAAAATTACGGGCGGGTAGAAAGTCTAAATAAACGGGCTCGGGCAGACGGGCATGCAAATGAAATCGGGCGGGCATGGACCTATAAAAAAATAAATAAAAAAAATTTAAAATATTTATTTTTTCCGACATCTGAGATCATGAAAAAAAAGTAGGTTTTTTATTGAAAATGTATAAAAAAAATTAAATATTTTAAAATAAACAATGTATAATTTCAAGGTTTTTTTAAATAAAATTATTTTATTTAAAAATTTCTAGACATTCATTCATTCATTCACTATACTTCGGGCGGGTATGGGCGGGTTTGAAAAAATGACGGGCGGGTACTGGCGGGCCCGAAGAATGGTAAAAAACTACGGCCCGGACACGGGCGGGAAGTCAAAATAAAGCACGGGCCGGTACGGGCCAAAAAATTAGGCCCGTGCAGGGCTCTAGTATAAAGGCCCATCTTCTAGTGCCGCCCCAGGCCCCCAACTGCCTCGGTACGCCTCTGCTGAAAAGGTAAAACGTAAAATCTGGTACAGATGATTTTATTTTACCTTTTCAAATTTAAAATTATTTCACCATTTACCATATATAATACCATATACTTATGGATAAAGCTAGCAGGTGGGGACTTAATTGTGGCGTCCACTATACATTGTAACCCGGGGCGGATCCAGAGATGTTTCTGGGGGGGGTAATCTGGTGTGACTGGTAGCACAGCACACTATTTTTCCTTAATTTCGGAAATTTAAAGGCTCATTCTGAACTTGTTTGCCAGAATATAAATGCAAAACAAATTTTTAAGTATTAATTTTTAAAATTTTACATTAAAAATAATTTTTTTTTTTAATTTCAGGGGGGTAATTACTTAATTTACCCCCCCCCCCTTGTATCCGCCCTTGATTGTAACATTTGTTTTTTGTGTCCGTCTAAATGATAGACCAAACAATTTCATTTTTTAGAATAAATCGGAATTGCAACTCATTAATTATAATAGATTATGATAAATTATATTTATTACCAGGACCGTAACTAGCTTTTTTAGGGCCCTGTGCAAAAATTTTTTAGGGCCCCTATATTTTTTAGAAAAAAGTAAAACTATTAAAAAAACTCGCAAAATTTTATCTGTTTACCACCATTTTTCAATTCTATGATTTAATGCAGTGGCGTAACGGTCAAGTGTATCAGAAAAATTTAAAATATTTCTTTTTCCGATATCAGAGATCATGAAAAAGTTTAGTTTTTTTATTATAAACAAAATCTATAAAAAAATAAAATATTTTTAAACAAGTTGAGAAAGGCGCGGCTTCGCCGCGCCCATCTCAACTTGGCTCTGGCGGTCGGCGTTTCGGTGCGTGATCAGTAGTTTTTCTCTTAATTTTAAAGCCCATATTATTTTCGCCTAAATGAAAATACAATGAATCAAGTTTAAAATTTGAGTATTCGCCCTGCCCGGCCTCTGGGTTTTGAAGGCCATGAGAAAATTACGGGCAAGAAGCAAGCCTAAATTTCCCTTTAATAAACTGATTCGAGCCAACGGGCATGCAAATTGAAATCAGGCGGACAGGGACCTATTAAAAAAAATCAAGAATTTTAAAATAAAAATTTCGGGGGTGGGGCAATTGCACAATAAATCTTTAAACTTTTAAACCCCTTGATAGATATTCATTCAAGAATTTTAAATCCAAAAAAACATGGTAATATTTAAAAAAATAGAAGAATTAAAAATTTCGGGGGTGGGGGGCAATTATACAAAAAATCTTTCAACTTTTAAACCTCTTGATAGATATTCATTCAAGAATTTTAAATCCAAAAAAGCATGTTTTTATTTGAAGAAACAGAAGAATTAAAAATTTCGGGGGGGGGGGGCAATTATACAAAAAATATTTAAACTTTTAAATCCCTTGATAGATATTCATTCAAGAATTTTAAATCCAAAAAAGCATGTTAATATTTGAAGAAATAGAAGAATTAAAAATTTCGGGGGGGGGGGGCAATTACACAAAAAATATTTAAACTTTTATACCCCTTGATAGATATTCATTCAAGAATTTTAAATCCAAAAAAGCATGTTAATATTTGAAGAAATAAAAGAATTAAAAATTTCGGGGGGGGGGGGGGCAATTACACAAAAAATATTTAAACTTTTAAATCCCTTGATAGATATTCATTCAAGAATTTTAAATCCAAAAAAGCATGTTAATATTTGAAGAAACAGAAGAATTAAAAATTTCGGGGGGGGGGGCAATTACACAAAAAAATATTTAAACTTTTAAACCCCTTGATAGATATTCATTCAAGAATTTTCAATCCAAAAAAGCATGTTTATATTTGAAGATGCCCTCGGGTGTGGCATAGTAGGTAGCGTGCCTACCTCATATGCCAAACGTCGCGGGTTCGGACCCAGGCAGTCCGATGATTTTATTTAAGCCATTTGGATACCAGATGGCATAAATAGAAATGCCTGAACCCACAATAGATTAATATAAATTTATATTACAACGGTTATCGTCTAAAGTCTTAAATGGCCTGAGTTGCCGAAAAGACTGAGTGAATGTGTGTGTGAGTGTGAGTGCGAATGAGAAAAAAGTGTGAATGTTTTTTATTCTAAAAAAAATATTTGAAGATATAGAAGAATTGAAAAATTTGGGGGGGGGGGGGGGGCAATTACACAAAAAATCTTTAAACTTTTAAACCCCTTGATAGATATTCATTCAAGAATTTTAAATCCAAAAAAGCATGTTAATATTTGAAGAAATAGAAGAATTAAAAATTTCGGGGGGGGGGGGCACTTACACAAAAAATATTTAAACTTTTAAACCCCTTGATAGATATTCATTCAAGAATTTTAAATCCAAAAAAGCATGTTAATATTTGAAGAAATAGAAGAATTAAAAATTTCGGGGGGGGGGGGCAATTACACAAAAAATATTTAAACTTTTAAACCCCTTGATAGATATTCATTCAAGAATTTTAAATCCAAAAAAGCATGTTAATATTTGAAGAAATAGAAGAATTAAAAATTTCGGGGGGGGGGCAATTACACAAAAAAATCTTTAAACTTTTAAATCCCTTGATAGATATTCATTGAAGAATTTTAAATCCAAAAAAGCATGTTAATATTTGAAGAAATAGAAGAATTAAAAATTTCGGGGGGGGGGGGGGGCAATTACACAAAATATATTTAAACTTTTAAACCCCTTGATAGATATTCATTCAAGAATTTTCAATCCAAAAAAGCATGTTTATATTTGAAGATATAGAAGAATTAAAAAATTTGGGGGGGGGGGGGGGGGCAATTACACAAAATATATTTAAACTTTTAAACCCCTTGATAGATATTCATTCAAGAATTTTCAATCCAAAAAAGCATGTTTATATTTGAAGATATAGAAGAATTAAAAAAATTTGGGGGGGGGGGGGGCAATTACACAAAAAATATTTAAACTTTTAAATCCCTTGATAGATATTCATTCAAGAATTTTAAATCCAAAAAAGCATGTTAATATTTGAAGAAATAGAAGAATTAAAAATTTCGGGGGGGGGGCAATTACACAAAAAATCTTTAAACTTTTAAATCCCTTGATAGATATTCATTGAAGAATTTTAAATCCAAAAAAGCATGTTAATATTTGAAGAAATAGAAGAATTAAAAATTTCGGGGGGGGGGGGGCAATTACACAAAATATATTTAAACTTTTAAACCCCTTGATAGATATTCATTCAAGAATTTTCAATCCAAAAAAGCATGTTTATATTTGAAGATATAGAAGAATTAAAAAATTTGGGGGGGGGGGGTCTGCCGAATTTAAAAAAACCAAATTGATATCTCTCCTGGTTAAAAAAAAATTTGAATTTGCCTCTCCTACTCCGCCCTCTCTGTATTTCGCCAATCAGCGCTATTCCTGAGGCCTGATTGGTTGTTTCACACATCGGACACGCTCTTAGGGCTTTATTATATAGTATGATAATTTTTCTTTTATTTGATGAATTATTTAAAACTATATATATTAGATAAAAGATTTATGTTAAATATTATATAAAAAATATAATTTCAGGGTATTTTAAATAAAATTATTTTATTTTATATATATGTCTATATTTTATTTTAAAATCTCGAATAAAATTTTTGTAAAGAAAATTCTATTAGCAATTTCGTTTTAGGGGCCCCTAGATCTCTGGGCCCTGTGCGGTTGCACCTGTTGCACCTGCCTAGATACAGCCTTGTTTATTACTATTATTTATCAGCTGTTAAATTAAAAATAATTTACCTAACTTATTGAATAAAATATTATCAAGACAGGAAAAGAAACGTTATACGTAGGAGGAGGTCAATTTAATAACAACGAAGAAAAGACTTGTTGACCCTAAGAAAAAAAAATTAATAGACAGATGTCTAAAGTGCCTACTTTAATGAAGCTGAATATCTTAATGAAAATGGACGTTTTACAAAAAGATTCGCTTCATTCATTCAAGAAATAACTTCGAAAAAATGTCAAAGATCAAAAACTTTTTAAAATTGAGTAATTTATCATAATATGACAAATAAAATTGAAAATTTCAAAATTTTTGAAAAAACTTTTAGTTAAAGTCCTACTCCCAATGGCGTATTTACTCCAAAAGTTGATAGAAATCTACAATTTTAGTGTAAGGAGTATATACCGAATTTCATCGAACTGGCTGCTTTGGTTTTTAAGCAATCGTGTTCACACACACACACACACACACAGCCCAAAAGGTTTTTTTTTTTTTTTTTTTTTTTGGAATCGAGGAGGTCTAAAACTTGGAGAATCATCAAAATCTCGAGGTCGAATTTTTTGACGATTATAAAACTTTCTCTTTATATAGCCTACTATACGAGAAAGTAAAAAAAAAGTTAAAATGAGAAATTTAAATCATTTCTTGGATTAAATTTTAAAAATTGATAAAATTTAGAGATTAATTTGGAAATTTGAACTGAGACAAGGTGGAGAATTTAACAGAAAGGAAACAAAAAAGTTTATATTAATTAGAGTTGTGGTGTGCCAAATGACAATTATAGGAAAAGGTAAATTGCTAAGACTTTTGTAAATAATAGTTCTGGTTAGTTTTATTTACTGCCAAAAATCTTAGCAAGTTTTATTGCCACTCCTGATAAATAAACATTTGAAAATTTAAAGAATAAATTTGATCAGGGGCGTATATAGGGGGGGGGGGGGGGGCGAGGGGGCCGCCCCCTCCGAAATTTCCCAAACACATATACATATATAGGGATATACAGACATCAGCGCAACAAATTTTCCGCAGGATGAAAGACTTTGGTTCCGCAAAGGAAAAAATGTTACGCAAAAAATTTCGTGTGAAAAAAATTTAGTTTCTTAAAAAAAAATTTCCCCAGAAACATTTTCAGTTCGCCCCCCCCCCCCGAAAAAAATTTCTATATACGCCCCTGAATTTGATTATATTACTATAGTATAGTCCTTTTAAAGAACACTATAGTGTTCTTTAAAAGAACTTGAATATATGCTCCAAAAATTGATGTAATTAAGATAATAAATAAAAGATATTTTTAAGTTAATTGGCCAAGTGCAGTGTCATAGATAAGGAGGCATGGAGACGACGCACAGTGGGCTGAAATCGAAAAAAAGCGGCCAAAATTATCTTTTTTTGGGCGGATTTTTACAAAATTAGAACTATATATACAAAATCATATGTTCTTCTATACCCTTCAATATTTTTATATTTTACCGAAAGGGTTTGAAATTACCCCTTGACAAAGTTGAAAAAAAAATTATGATGTGTGAAATATAAAGTAAAACATATGTCAAAAAACAAAAAAAAAAAAAAATATGCGGTTTACAAAAATGACATTTATTTTTACAAAAAACATACATGGGGTGAACTACCCCTTACTCATGGTGTTAAAAAAATTTTGCTTTGATTATTACAAGCAATATGTCTTTATATACATTTTAAAGGTCACTCGTTACAAAAACGTCATTTATTTTTACAAAATATATAGGCCTACATAGGGTAAAATACCCCCTACTCAAAGGGTCAAAAAATATTTTTTTTGATATAAGCTTATACAAGCAATACGTCTTTATATACATTTTAATGGATTTCTGATTACAAAAATGACTTATTTTCCAAAAAACATACATGGGGTAAACTAACCAACAGTGAAATTTAATTTTAAAAAATTTCAAAAATAAAAAAAAAAAAAAAAAATATTAATAGGCTATAAAATAAAATAATTAAAAAAAAAATTGCACTGGCTGTGGAGAGACAGTATAAACATTTGAAGTTTAATTGATCTCATCTATGTCCATGGGCGCCGACTTTTAAAAATTATTAGGAGGCCTAAATACAGATTTTGCCCTGATTGACCTTTTAACGATAGTGAAGCGTTATTTGCTGGGGGGGGGGGGGCTGAGCCTCTCTTCCATCAGCATTGAGGGGGAGGAGGGGGCTCGAGCCCCTTGGGCCCCATGGAGTCGGCTTCTATGTCTCTGTCATTATTAGGGCTCGGATTTATAGGCACTGAAAATCTTTAAAATAGGCAGGCAACTAAGCACTAAAAATTATTAAAATAGGCACTTAAAAGGGCATTTATTGTAAAAATAGGCACTTAAAAAGGCACTTAAAAGGCATTATTTGAGAAATAATATCAAAAATTTTTAAAATTGATGTCTTATTTTTGATAATCTGGTGTGAATGATCGCACAGGACACAATTTTTTTCTTAATTTCGATAATTTAAAGTAGGAACCGACCGAATATTCGGTTTCGGCCAGTTTCGGCCAAAAATCATGGTTTCGGTTTCGGCCAAAAAGTGGCCGAACCTTTCGGCCGGCGGCCGAAACCAGAGTCTGAAAAAATGGGATGAGACTCGCATGCAAAAAAAAAAAAAAAAAGGTCAAATAATTTGCACTTGAAGGAGAAAAAAATTTTAGTCTCCCTAAAAAAAAGGTAAAATGATTTTCACGGGAGGAAAAAAAAAAATTCAAAAAAAAAAAGGTAAAATGAAAAAAAATTTTTATAGGAAATACAAGTTTCGGTTTCGGTTACGGTTTCGGCCGAAACTAAGGTTGAGGGCGAATATTCGGTTTCGGTTTCGGCTGAAAATCTTGTTTCGGTCGGACCCTAATTTAAAGGCGCATTCTGTACTTGTTTGCCAGAATATTAATAGAAATCAAATTTTTAAGTAGGCCTATTAATTTTTAAAATTTTACATTAAAAATAAATTTTTTTTTTTCGAAAAAAAGTATTTTTTTTTTTTTTTTTTCAAATCTCGGAGGCGGGGAGTAATTGCCCCCTTTACCCCCCCCCCTTGAAATATTTTCTTGATAACTCAAAAAATTTTAAATTTAGGCTATGTATAGCTGGTAAAAAATTGAAATTGGCTATTTGAACTTAAAATAGGCACTCAAAAAGGCATTTATAGATGAAATAGGCACCAAAACCCAGAATCGGCCAAAATAAGCATTATAGGTACTAACAAATGCCTCTTATTTTATTCAGAATTCCATGAAACGTATACATATCATATTGGCCTAAATTTTAAGCCATAAATTAAAAAAAAGCAAATAGGGCGAAATCCGAGCACTAGTCATTATACTTAAAAAAAATTATTTGCTAAAAAATAAACCCCTTTACTATAATATAAAGCCCTAGCCACTAACTTCTGTTTTATGTTCCTGTTTACCACTGAGTCATTCCACGTCAAATCGATACACTTTTTAACCTCACCATCTCAGATTTCTATGAAATTTGGGTCATAGGTAGAGTCAATAGAGACTAAGAAAAAGCCCCAATTTCAACTTGATATCTCAACTCGTTTAAAAGGTATGGGGTGTTATAATTGTCAAAAATGGCAAAAAATCGACCTAACCACATCTATTTAAATTGCTATAAAATCACTCAGAGATGAAATAGAGAAATGAATGACATGTCATTTTACAGCTTTTTAGATGCCCTTTCCAAAGATATACAATACAACTGGGGTGGTAATAAAAATTTTTTTTTTAATTTCAAAATCAAAAATTTAAAGTAATTTTTCTCAAAAAAGTACCCCTTCGAAAATTTTGAAAAAATTCTAAAATAATCCTTGTTTAAAGGATTAAAGATAAAACTAAGTTTCATCATGGGATCATAATGGGTTCATATAGAAAAATTAATTTAAAACAACCCTTTCTTTAGAATTTTGCCATAAAAGTGCAAAAATATAATTTTTTTTTTAAAAGTACCTCTTAAAAAATTTTGAAAAAATTCTAAAATGGTCCTTGCTTAAAGATTAAAAGATAATATAAGCCTCATTGAGGGATCATGATGGGATCATAGAGAAAAATTAATTAAAACAACCCGTGCGTTAGATTTTTGTCATTATTAGGAAACATTATTCAGGCTATCAGTGATTTTGGTACCGGGGGTATTTTGAGCTGATCTCTGAGTATATGCATCGTCCTTTTTCCAAAAATGCCATCAGTTTTGCTGGAATATCTCTAGTTTTTGAGATATAGAGAATATAACGTTTTAATAGAAATTCTGCTCTAAAGCGGTCCTTATTTTGAGTTTTCTATATTTTTTTATGCTGTTTTCTCTTAAAAATATACCGGTAGCTAAGATACATATAAATCTAAAGATTCAGCCCAATTGGAGTTGATTTAGTGGTGCAAAACACGGCTAAAAGAGTAAAAAAAATCCAATTTTTCCAGTTTTTCTTAACTTTGGACAACCCTACAATTTTTTTAACATCCCTGAATGCAAAAATCTTATATGTACGTTATTCTGTAATTCTTTAGCTTTCCAGAAATCATTCATTCGTGCAAATCGGTTAATTATTAACGAAATTATAAATAAAATAGTTGTTGTCATTGCCTTGTTATCTATGGGATTTGGTTAATTTGTTGGATTATCGCTTTTTAATATGTAAACTAAAGATTTCGTCATAGAATCTCAGCCACGCCACTGAAATAGCAGAAAAGATTTATGATCAATAATTATGAAAAAAAAGCAAATTTTTCTTAATTATTAACGAAATTATAATCAAAATAGTTAATCTAAGTCAAGTACAAATAAAAGAAAATTTTATGATAAAGATGGTGTTTTGCTTAAAAGTCCTTGGGTGATAGAGCTGACATAACTATTTTATTTATAATTTCGTTAATAATTAACCGATTTGCACGAATGAATGATTTCTGGAAAGCTAAAGAATGTGATTACTCTTGTTTACTCTTGATACGTATTTCGTGAATAATCTCTTCTGATGATGACAAGGAATTGTCGAAATACGTATCAAGTGTTAATTTTTTAATTAATAAAACCTTTGAAACAAATAACCTAGTGTTTAATTTGTATATTTAATTTTAAGTCATTCTAATAATTGCCTGGTTTATTTTGTCCGTCAGCCCTTTGTCACGTTTCAATATTATCTGTAAAGCAGAGAGAAGTTCATATGGTTTGAGGTAAATCATTTGTTTTTTTGCCGATTTAATTATAAAAAAATTAATAAAAAATCGGCAGGCAGATTCGGGCAGAAAGTTCCGATGGAATTATGTTCTACATGTATTCTTGTTTCAGAATATATTGATTTCCTTAGAAGGCAAGAGGATGCCCATATACTTTTTTGAAATTGAAAAAAATTTATATTGCTTTTTTTTTACTTACAAAAAAAAATAATTTATAAGTAAAAATTATTTAGAATATGTGAGGTTTCACTAAGTTGTAAATGATATATCGAGTTAAAAATTCAAATTTCTTTCATTTACAACTTAGTGAAACCTTTTCCTATTTCAGCCCACTGTGGGACGTGATAAGAGAAAAAAAAATTATTTCAATTGTCTTCATAAAAAAAAATAAAATTATTAGAATAGAGATTCCAAGATCCGCCACTGTTAAATAAAAAATTCAATACTACATATTCTTAAAATTAAATGATACAGCATTATAAATAATTTATTTAGAAGCATAAATAATATAAAAATGATTTTTATCGTGTTACAAGCAGAATTGGGATGGATTTTAATTAGAGGCGTGGACCCGAAGAGGAAAAATAATTGGTCCATTAAAAGTGGGTGAGTAATGACTAAGAGAGGCTAAGACTCACTTAATTTAATGTACTCGTATACTAGTACTAGGTGCTTGAACACTCCAGAGGTGATCTGAATATTTTGCCAGAATGCACACAACGACATTCTCGTTTTTTCTCCTTATATTTTTCGCCTTTACCATATATTCAGGTAAATTAGATCTCTATTAAGCACATGTTTGATATCTCTATCATTTTTTTAATTAAATTTTACCGGCTCTGACTCACGTAATGTATCTATTTACTATTGTAAACGAGCAATACTTGTAAGTATTTTATTGAAAGTTTAAATATTTAACTTATATTTCGGGTACTACGATTTAATTTTTTCGATTTTCTAGAAATTGGCTCTATCGATTTCGATTAAAATTCATATATCAATTATTTTATAGATGACATTTAAAATGTATATTCTCATATTCCCCAAAATTGTTTGGGTCCATAATATTAGTTTTATATTAATACATTTTTAAATAAAACACAAAAAAAGGCTGCCATGTTAACATAAATATTTTGATGAAATATTTCGGGTGTAAGGAATCTGGTCTAGGTCATCTTTGGTATTTTCACAACGATGACAATGAGGGTCCTTTAGGCATCTGTCGCCATTTAGACCCCGTTTCTCTCTTTTCTAAATCCTTTGAAGATCAACAGGGCCGCAGACAGGCTTGACGGGCCCCGGGGCTACTTAATAATACGCCCCCCCCCCACCCTAAAAGTTTTTTCTAGTTCTTTTTTTCTAGTTTATAAAAGGCTATTGTGCCCTTAATGTCAACATGTTACACTGTTTTTGACACAATTTTTTAAACAATTATACATAGCTTATAATTAGAGACAGGATTTTAAGCAAAATGCTTATTGCTGAATTTTATATGCAACCATTAGATATTTAATTTCTATACAAATTAGGAAAAACTAAGTGTATTGAGATTGTATTTTTTATGCTTTTTTTTTGAGTTTTTATGCTTTTTTTTCCCTTTAGTGCTTATTTGAACTTATTTTACAAATATTTATAATATTTTTTTTTTATTAAAAAACACTTTCTTCCCATTCACACACGCATACACAAGGGGCGTATATAAGGGGAGGGGGCCGAGGCTTTTTTAAGCACTTTTTCCATTTTTTTATGCTTTTTTGTCCGGTCTCTACTTATAATATTTATTTAAATAAAAAATTAGGTGTTAGCTGTGTCTTCTACACAGCCGGTGGCTTTTTAACGTGACAACGTCTTTTGCTTGATTTCAATAATTTTTTTTTTCTCTTACCTATATTGAAATATAAAGAGAGAAAGTATTGTTTTTATTTTTTTTTTTTACTAGTAGTTTGTTTTCATAAATAAACATGTTCAAACATTTTCATTGAAACAATATATGACAGGTGTGGCCAAACTTTTATCCATTAAGGGCGACTTATGCTTAAAAAATGAGGTTTTTCGAAAAAAAAATTAATTTTGGAGTTAAGTACTCGGGATTTTTTTATTTATTCTATTAGAGGTTATCTTTCTTCACCAAATGACATCTCATTTAGTCTGATCTGATTAGCCATTCGGAATCTACAGGGGTTTAAAATTTCGAAAAACGAAATCCCGCCGAGTGCTCTTATGCGGTAAAATAACCTCATATCAAAAAAAAGAAAAAAAGCCCTGGGGGTATTGAACCACTCTTTCTAAAACTATATTTAGATTTAATGTAGCTTTTATGGTCAAGTAGCTAGGCGTTGCACAAGTAGGGCTATTTTTCGATATTTTTTTGCCTAAAAAATTAGGTTTTTCGAGAAAAAACCAATTTTGGAGTTAATTACTCGGGATTTTTTTATTTATTCTATTAGAGGTTATCTTTCTGCACCAAATGACATCTCATTTAGTCTGATCTGATTAGCCATTCGGAATCTACAGGGGTTTAAAATTTCGAAAAACGAAATCCCGCCGAGTGCTCTTATGCGGTAAAATGACCTCATATCAAAAAAAAGAAAAAAAGCCCTGGGGTATTGAACCACTCTTTCTAAAACTATATTTAGATTTAATATAGCTTTTATGGTCAAGTCGCTATGCGTTGCACAAGTAGGGCTATTTTTCGATATTTTTTTGCCTAAAAAATGAGGTTTTTCGAGAAAAAAACCAATTTTGGAGTTAATTACTCGCGATTTTTTTATTTATTCTATTAGAGGTTTTCTTTCTGCACCAAATGACATCCCATTTAGTCTGATCTGATTAGCCGTTCAGAATCTACAGGGGTTTAAACTTTCAAATTAGAATTTACCGCAGCGCGGTAAAATAAAATGATAGGAAAAAAATAAATGGTGAAATCTTTAGCTGAAAACTCATTCTTTCTAACCGTATATTTCTCATAATTATACCTCTTAAGACAGAGGAGTTATTCAAGCCAATAAACTTTTTCGTGCATGCCCCTCTAACCTGCCACTATAGACACATGATTTGTAAGACGTTGTCACGTCAAAAAGTTATTTAAAAATTCTTGTCAAATTTCCTTTAACATAAGGTTACCATAATTTATTGAGGCCAGATTTGGACAGACGACTTCCTGGGGATCTGGGGGTATGGAAAATTTTTTGAAAATTAGGCACGGAAATCTGCTTTTTTAGCTATCCTGAGACGTGAAAAATATTATCAAACTTAGCTTGATTTATAAGCATTTTAATTAAAATAAATTAAAAAATAAATCAATTGGGTAGTGTTGCGATTTTGCACCTCCTATAGTCGAGCGGCTGGCCTCGAAGGTGAAAATCCCCTGTTGCGTTCCTTGATGCAGGTCTCCTTAATGGCACCGACAGGTTATGGGGATGGTAAAAAAAAAAAAACACTTCGTTTTCCCTTATTGATATTTATTTATTTTTTTTTTTTTTGGGGTTATTTGTTGCATACAACGCTTCGGGGTGAATCCGGGCACAATGTCTTTACCAAACGATATAGCTCTCTTCCATAGGGCACTCTACTGGAGACTTAACTGGAGACTGACTCATGTGCCTTTCCTCAATCTTTCGGTCATATGTTCCCAGGGCCGTTCCTGGGTATGTGGTCGCCTCCGTGCCAGGTCATTTTTGGCGCCCCCCCTACTAAATTATGAAAAAAAAATTTTTTTAAGTGATTAGACCTGTACTGATTTTCAAGTTTGGCGAATGCTACGGTAGCTTAGATTTTGATAATTCTTTCTTTCCTCCACGCGAACTATCACTATCCTCTTTTTCATAGAGAAGGAAAATAAAAAAATATTCATTAATAAAAAAATATTTATTTATTCAAATTACATCCTAGCTCAATACTTTCATGATTTCAAATGAACACTGTGTGTGTGTCTGCTTAAAACTGAACACAGACGAAAACACATTGTTTAAATGAAAGCATAAAAGGAATGAGCTAGGAGGTTGAAATTTTATATTTAAGTTAGGCACCGTTTCGGACACTCAAAATAAGCTTTTGAACAAAATCGGCCAAAAGTACTAGTACTTTACTGATGTACTTTTTCAGTTTTTTTCAATTTTCTCAAAATTCGCTCCAACGATTTTTATTAAAATTCATAAATCAATTATTTTTTAGATGCTCTTTAAAATGTATATTTTCATTTTGCCCTTGAAACCTTTTTAACATGTAAAACTATATATTGAAACTTGCAATGGACTTAAGAAATAGAGGGAACAAAATACACAAAATGTTTATTTTACTAAATTAAAGCCCATTTCATGTAGATTATTTAGAAAAAAAAAAATCTTGAATATCTCATTCCCTTTTGAAGATATTGGCTTTAGCGCTAAACCATGTTTGCGTTTTCAAAACTAAAAAAAAATCAACAATATGAATTTTTTTTATATTTTAGGATTAACTTACAAGGAGTCCCCCCGGGTTGTGGGTCACCGATTTTTTTCAAACTCATAGGATTTGAAGATTAGTATCTGGACATCAATTTCCCAAAGCAGTACGGTGCACTACTCAAGAACACTCAAGAAAATCGACTTTGAAGACGATCAAGATTTCCGAGTTGTTTAAGTTTGGATAATTTTAATTATATGTAAACAGTGTCTGGTAGCCGTGAGAGTTAGCGCAACAGTCAAGAAAACAATGAGTCGCTAGTTCGATGCTTGTTCAGGACATTTTTTTTTTTTTTTCAATTCTCTATCCTTATATACATACAGTATCTCTCATATTAACATTTATAAAATTGAAATTAAATTAACAAATATTTTTTCAAAATAAATTAACATCTTTTATTTTTAATTACCTCTCGTTACACACTGAAAATACGAATATTTATAATAAATTAAAATTTGGTATAAAAATTAAAAACATCTTATTGTTAAATAAGACGATTCGTTGCATATATTTTCATATATCTTTTTTTTTTAAACACTCACACTTTTTTCCACTCACACACACATGCAGACAGTCTTTTCGGCAACTTAGGCCATATAGGTTAGGTTAGGTTGAAGTGGCCGTTCCCAGAGAGGGAACACACTTAGGCCAATTAGGCCCTTTGTGATACCACGGTGGGGCTATCCCCCTACCTACCCTAAGAGGAGACTTCGGCAGGATGGTTGAATTATTTGCGGCAAGCTAGATCCGAACCCGAGTCGTGTTGAGACTTCGGACTCCGTAATCCTAAGCTTAGCCGGCTTAGCCATTGCCTCCTTAGACCATATAAGACTTTAGTCGATAAAACAACACGGCGGTGAAAACTGTAGTTTTTAGTAGTATAGTTTTTAATTTGTATACCAAATTTCAATTTATTATAAATATTCGTATTTTCAGTGTGTAACGAGTGGTAATTAAAAATAAAAGATGTTAATTTATATTGAAAAAATATTTGTTAATTTAATTACAATTTTATAAATGTTAATATGAGAGATACTGTATGTATATAAGGATAGAGAATTGAAAAAAAAAGTCCTGAACAAGCATCGAACTAGCGACTCCTTGTTTTCTATACTGTTGCGCTAACTCTCACGGCTACCAGACACTGTTTACATATAAATAAAATTATCCAAACTTAAACAACTCGGAAATCTTGATCGTCTTCAAAGTCGATTTTCTTGAGTGTTCTTGAGTAGTGCATCGTACTGCTTTGGGAAATTGATGCCCAAATACTAATCTTCAAATCCTATGAGTTTGAAAAAAATCGGTGACCCACAACCCGTGGGGACTCCTTGTTAGATTCGTGATATATTTTTTTCTAATTCCTTATTGTTTAAAGAACCTACCATAAAAATTTCATCTAGATTGGTGGTCAAATAAATAAATGAGAAATTATTTTCTCTCTCATGTCACATTTTGTTTGGCATTATCCAAGCCGCTGAAGGTGAAAAAATCAAAACTTTAAAGTGCCATAACTCGAAAACTAAGTGAGATACAAAATTGAAATTTGTTGCTGTTACTTATCTCTATACATAGAACAAACATACCAAGTTTCATAAAAATCTGAGATTTTGTGTGAAATGGCCTGGTTGAACTGACGTGGAATGACCCAAATGTAAAATTAAAAAATGTTAAATATTTATAAAACCGGAAGTGCTAGCAACCAAAACGTATTTTTCCCTGGACCAGTTTTTTATGCTGAATCGGTATATGTAAGTATTATTTTTCTACGACCTTTAGTTAAGGCCGTACTTTTTTTGTGTACAGACGGACGGACGGTCGGACAGACAGACACCGGAGTCTCTACATAAGCTCTCTTTCCCTTAGTACTACGTACAGTGAGAGCTAAAAACATGTAAATATAAACAAATGAATTTGTGAAGCAAATTCATTCTTTTATATTTACATGTTTTTTTAATGACACCTGTATGATTTTGTTTTGAATTTTTTTCAAATTTAACGAAAATTTTCTTTTTCTTCGTTGATTATTTCAAAAACTATTCAGTTTTCAAAAAAATATCAAAGAATAAAAACTTTTTAAAATTAAGTATTTTATCATAATATAACAAACAAATTGAAAATTTCGAAATTTCTGAAAAAACTTATTAGGAAAAGTACTACTTCCAAGTGACGTATTTACTCCAAAAGTTGATAGAAATCTACAATATTAGTGTAAGGAGCATATACCAAATTTCATCGATCTAGCTGCTTTGGTTTTTAAGCAATCGTGTTCACACACACACCCAGACGTAATTCCAAAAGAATAAACGAGAAAGTCTCGGGGAAGTCATTCATTCCCCTTTTATTTTTTTAAATAAAAAAGTTATTTAAAATTTACATTTATTTAACAATTTTTTTTAATTTTTTTTTTGGAGGGGGGCGACATTCTTGTACCCGCGGGGGGGGGGGGCGCCATTCAATATAGTTACGCCAATTATTTCAAATGATTGGCAGCCAATTCTTTTGAAATAAATTTTTCTCACTTGCGACGGACCAAGGACCTAGGCACGAAAATGCCCTTTGGCTTTGCGCCTCCGTCGCCCTTTGGCTTTGCGCCTCCGTCGCCCTTTGGCTTTTCGTCTTCGCCTTCATTTGGAAGGTGCCACCGGCGCCCTTTGGAAGGCGCCTCCGGCGCCCTTTGGGACTGGCGCCTCCGTGCTGGCACGGAGTGCACGTCCGCCAGGAACGGCCCTGTATGTTCCCCTTCCCGCATCCCCTACCCGGGGATGGCCAGCGCTCAGGGTCGCGCGAACTAACCACCTCCCCGGGTCCCAGGGGATGCTGGAACGTAATAGTAGAATGAATGAGCAAGCAGCTAGTTATATTTCAATTTATTAACAAACCAGGGCCGACGTTTCGGTCACATATGGGCCCATCTTCAGGACCAGGTTAATGTCTGAAAATACATATAATCCTTGCCAAGTTATATTGGGCATTCACCATTCACTCTCAGTCCATGGTATGATAATAATAAAATTTGAGGCCTTATCATGATTAAGCTAAAAAAAAAAAAAGTAAAAATAAATATATTACATTTGAATGAGATTTATAAAATATTTTGAAGAACGTAGAAGTGACGAGGAGAGAGATATTCTATCAGTCTTAAATGGTGATTAGTTCCGTTACGTTACGTTTTCTTCTAATTAAGACTTGTTTTTCATAAGTCTTGCAATTTCCTCATCGAGAGTATCGATGTTCTCCTTGAGTGTGATATTTTTCTACGTATAATTGTGAATGCCCAATATAACTTGGCGAGGATTATATGTATTTTCAGACATTAGCCTGGCCCTGAAGATGGTCCCATATGTGACCGAAACGTCGACCCTGGTTTGTTAATAAATTGAAATATAACTAGCTGCTTGCTCATTCATTTAACCTAATTGATTATCAACTCTCAGCTATATACCTCCTTCAAATAAAAAATAAATAATATGGAGCACCTAAGGTGCTACGCGCAGGGATGGGCAAGTTACTCGATTTTGAGTAACGAGATACAAAATACCAATTACTTCAGATTTTTGTAACGAAATACAAGATACCAATTATTCACGGGTTTGTGTAACGAGATACAAGATACCAATTACGTATTTCAAATACATTGAAAATACCAATTACAAACAAATTTTTCCTTGATTTTAAAATACTTTTTGGAGGGGTAATTCTGGAACTAAAGCCCTGCACGGATACGGGTTGGCCCGTAGGCCCGTTACCCGCCCGGCCCGCTACCCGCCCGGCCCGCGGGCTTTGGAGGCCATGAAAAAATTACGGGCGGATACGGGAGGGTAGCAAGTCTAAATAAACGGGTTCGGGAGGACGGGCATGCAAATGAAATTTTATTTAAAAATTACTAGACATTCGTTCATTCATTCACTAAATCTCGGGCGGGAATGGGCGGGTTTGAAAAAATTCCGGGCGGGCCTGAAGAATGGTAAAAAATTACGGGCGGGAAGTCAAAAAAAAATACGGACACGGACCGGTCCGGGCCAAAAAAAATCGGCCCGTGCAGGGCTCGATCTGGAACCCTAAATAAATTTAGTTTAGGAAAGTGGCAGCTAAACTTATATTGGAGAATACCTTTGGAAAATCGAAAACAATAAAATTATTCATGACACTAAAAAAAATTTATTTATAAAAATATGAAAAGGTTTCAAAAAACCAAGTTTTCAAAAGTTTTGTCGGATAATCTGGAACTTGATGGAGAATGAATAAACCCGCAAATGAAAACAATCTTTCAACTGGGGCAGAAGAACAAAGATTTAGTCGTTGAGAGCTGGTTGAAAGAAGAAAGCAAAAAAGTTTTTTAACGAAGAGTGAAAATTTGGCGGATTGATTGACTTCTCGTTACTGGTTTTTACTAAGATCCGGAGCAGAGAACCCACACGACGATTACATACAGTAATATTAAATAAATTAAAACGATTTCAGCTCCCTCTGCAAGACTTTTTACACTGCGGCAAATTAAAAAAAAAAAGTATTTGGTATCTCGAATTTCAGATACCAATTACTAAAAAATGTAACGAAATACAAGATAGCAATTACTTTGCCAATTCTGTAACGAGATACAAGATACCAATTAATATTGTATTTGGTATCTTGTATTTCAAATACATGTAACTGATTAACGCCCATCCCTGGCTACGCGGAGTAAAATTTCCCAATTTGACCAAGTTTTCAGTTCATATTAGTAAAATCCGGACATTTCTCAGATCCGGACGCCTAACCGAACACGTGTTCCAAATCCTGACCTAACAGTAATAATAAAAATAATAATACCTAATACCTCTTTTTTCAGTTTTTATAAAATTACTCTCCTTAATTAAATTTGGATGGATGAAAAGGAATATTTTAGCCTTAAAATTTCTTCACAAGACCTAGAGAAGTGAAAAGTTCAAAAACATGAGCATTTGGTTCCAAAAGGGGATGTGTTGGAGGATTTTGTCCATTAAATCGCAAAAAAATCATTAAAAAAGATCGATTTTTTCTGTTTTTTTTTTTTTTTTTTTTTTTTTTCGGTTTTTTCACTTCTTTTCTACATATTCCAGTTAACAGACCTCCCTCATCCCTCCTTAAACATCCCTCAACAAAAAAAAAATATATAGGATAAAGCGAGTCAAGTTTGAGCGATTCCTAAGACCTCGCAAGGAGAGAAAGCTTCACAGCTCTACGCTGCACAGTTGGTCAAATTCGCAATTATTGAAGAACATAAAAGAATGTGTATATATAATTTTAAATTTGTAAAGATTCGCCCAAAAAAAAAAGATAATTATAACCGCATATTTGCTAATTGTAGCGGTGGCAAAAATGGCTGGTGGCCTAATGCCAACAGTTCTTTTAATAAATAAATATTTGCTAATTCGACCGACTGTGCAACGTGGAGCTGTGAAGCTTCCATCTCCTTGCGAGGGTTTCGGAATCGCTCACGCTTCACCCGCTTTATCCTATATATTTTATTTTTGTTGAGTGATGTTTAAGGAAGGGTGAGGGAGGTCTGTTAGCTGGAATATGTTAATGATCAGTGAAAAAATAACGAAAATAACAGAAAAAATCGATCATTTTTAATGATTTTTTTTGCAATTTAAGGGACAAAATCCTCCCCCACATCCCCCCTTGGTCCAAATGTTAATGTTTTTTAACTTTTCACTTTTCTAGACCTTCTGAAGAAATGTTAAGGCCAAAATATTCTTTTTCATCCCTCCAAATTTAATTCATGGCCTGAAGATTAACGAAAAGGGGTGGAAATAAGTAGGGGGCTGTACCCCGAAAACGGTAAGTGGTGGGGTAAATATTTGGATTCAGGAGGTCATTTTACTTAAGAATTTGAAGGAATTATCTCAGGGCTTTTTTTCTTGCCGAGTAGTGTAATTAGACGATTTGCACGAATGAATGGTTTTTGGAAAATCAAAGAAGTACAGAATATCGTAAACACACGATTTTGGCATTCAGGGATGGTAAAAAAGTTTTAGGGGTGTCCAAGGTTAAAAAAAAACTGAAAAAATCTCTTTTTTCTAAACTTTTAGCCCTGTTTTGCACCCATAAATCACCTAAGATTGTACTGAAACTGGAATATTTCTATGTATTTTAACTATCTGCATATTTTCAAGGGATGGCGCCTTAAAAAAATCTTGAAAATTCACAATTAAAGCTATTTTAGAGCAGATTTTATATTAAAATTTATTTTTTTTTCTATGATGATAATTTCTTTATTACATTTTATTTTTTAAATTATTTTATATATTTTCTGGGTCTCTGCGCCTTTTGACCTGCTGCGCCCCCAGGCATTGCGGGGTGTGCCGGGGTGTTATTTTCGTCCCTGGTGATACGCAATACAATCGTTGATACTTTTAACAATGCGCAAACGCGTCAAACTGGGTTCGAGTGAGAAACGAATACGAGTCCAATAAAAAATGAGTCGAGTATACTCGAGTAGTTGATAGTTATTCTTGAAAAGAAGAAATCAATGGCTGAGTGATAGTTAACAGGAACAGGTAGATGAAGGCAGCCAGCAAAGAACAAAAACTTTATTTAAATATCGTCGACGTTTCGGGAACGCATCGCTCCCATCTTCAGGACGATAAATTATTAATGTGATTGATACATGCAGGTCATTCAAAATTATAATACAAATTTGCATATACCATTAAATGTATGTTTGTCTATTAGAATTGTAGTATTATTTATTATTTTTTATTTATTTATTTGACTTCCCCCTCCCTTATCCAGGGTTTAGGGATTGTTTACAATTATTTACAATTTTAATTTATAATGTTTTGTTTTTGTTTTTTCTTCTTCTTTTTCACTCATCATCTCTTTCTTGATTCTGGACTTGACATCTTCAACTTCAGCCTCTTCATCAGGGTGTCTGGGATACTTCCTTCTTTGTGGCTCTCCTTGCCTCTCTCTTCAGCTGCTGCCACTTCTCTCATGCTCTCACCATCTCTTCTTTTACTTCTCCCTCCAGGTGCCAATGCCAATTTCTTCCTCCTGGCATCCCCGATCTTCTCTCTTCCAGTCTTTTCCTTGTCTCGGACTCTATGTTCTCGCGGACTTCTACACAATCGAAGATGTGATCGAACGATGTCCCTTCGGCATAACATACAGAGTCTTTCTTCTTCTTTCCAACCTTCACTGTCGGGCAGGCCGTTGCCCATCCTCATTCTGCTCCATACCCAGAGATGGGCAGTAACGAAAATAACATGTATTTGAAATACGTATTTTCGTTACATTCTGTATTTTGTATCAAGATACATTTGTCGAAAGTATCTTGTATCTTGTATCGAAAATACATTTTAAATTTCAAAAAGTATTTTGAAAATACATGAAAATACAAAATACTTTTTAAAATATTTGGTTAAAATTCATTTATGAGTCTGGTCGCCGTTGACAGCTGAATAACTTGGCTGACTAGTTCACTCTTTTGACATTAGCTCAACGTTTATGATTCTTTCGTTCTTTTCATTTCCGCGCGCTATATGTTTTTTTACAAAAGCCGAGAAGTCCCTATTTGTTTAAAAATTTTTTTAATCTAAGGAAACCGAACTGCGACCGAAATACTGTTCTCCAGTCTTGCTAGGTGTGAAGTCAGCATTTCTTAAGAGATTTAAAGCATTTTTAGATCTTTCATGGGAAGCCAATGATGCTATTATAGCTGCGGGCTCACACCCATTCTTTAAATTAAAATGGCTTCCAAAAGACTTGGAAGATAATGCCAGAAAAAGGATCCAAGAAATGATTATCAAAGCTACAAAAAATATGAATACTTTAGTCAATGAATTAGAAGATGACGCCACATCCTTAGAAGATGATTGGTTCTCATTTAATGATGAGAAATGTAATACAATTTCTACCAAAACTGACAAAATTGAATTAGAAGTTTTACAATTCTTACAAGATAAAGATAAAAAAAATCTGGTGTGACTGGCGCACAGCACACAACTTTCTCTTACCCTTCGGTAAGAGAAAGTTGTGCACCGTGCTGGTCACACCAGATTTTTTGTGTCGAGATATATTTAGTTTCCGATAGCACCTTAGTTTCAAACTTGCATTTTAAATGTTGACTGCTTGAAATAAACTATGGTTATTTTTCAAAATTTTAATCTCATATTTGGACATTTTATACACAATATAGAATCGTAAATAAATACAAAATTCATAAGAATTGGAAAAAAAAATTTTAAATGCGTAAAAAGTTCCAAAGGGGACCCCCTTTTGAATCGAAATTAACATACAAATCCCTATAGGAAATTAACATTAGGCCTATGAGAGAAGGCGGAGAGACAGACGATAATGTTTGCAAGAGAGAGAGATATGATTTCTCCGAAACAATCAAAGACAGAAATAAAAAAAAAAAATCGGAATTTAAATAATAATTGATTTTTAATCTAACAAAAAGAAAAAGATTTAAATTCCGTTACCATGGCAACCATTTCTATCTTTCCTATGAAAAACAAGAGTAAAGTGGTCTTCAGAAGATTTCAATGGCAAAATGAGAATATACATTTTAAAGAGCATCTAAAAAATAGTTCATTTATGAATTTAAAAAAAAATCCTTGGAGGGAATTTTGAGAAAATCGAAAAAAACTAAAAAAGTACATCAGTAAAGTACTAGTACTTTTTGGCCGATTTCGTTCAAAAGCTTATTTTGAGATTCTTCAAAGGTACCTAAGTTAAATATAAAATTTCAATCCGGTAGCTCAACTCCTTCATGCTAAAAATCTGTCCACACACACACACACACAGACACACACACACACACAGACCAATTTGCGGGACCCACTTTTTTGGACTCAGGGGACCTCAAAACATGTATATCCATCAAAATCTGGACATCGAATTTTTGACATGATCGCAATACTTTCTCTCTCTATATATTTCATATATAGGCTAAGAGAAAGTAATAAGCATTCTAAATAGCTATCCTTCGATTCGTAGAGTCTTTATTAAATATACCAGGTAACACTAGTCTTCCTTCTAGTGGACCAGTCGAAAGACGTTTTTCATATGCAGGAATGATAAATAGTCCAAAAAAACATAATTTGAGTGATGAGATGTTCGAAAAACTTGTGTTTTTGAAAGGAAATGCCTAAATGAATGAAAGGAAGGGGTCAACCAGGAGAAATATAAAACAAAGATCAAATCGACGGATTTATGTCTGATTTTTATTATTTCTTCTGGCTGACTCCTTTCTTATATTAATATAAATAATTATTATTTTAGAAAACTCTCTATACATTTATTTAGGCCACTCACTGCTTTGAAATTTGATTCATATGTAACTTTTAGAGTTTAATGGCTGTAGATATACATTTGGAAGAAAAGAACAGGAGCCTTCTCAGGGAAAAGCAGCTTGGTGAAATAAAAATCTTTATATTCTGTCGCCAACATTTCGAGAGGTAGTCGCTCTCATCTTCAGGGCACGTAGAATTGTCAAAAATAAGCAAAGGTGGTGGTGGCGCTGCATATTATTACCATGTTTAAACATGTTTGTATTATTTTGTGTCGTAATACAAATGTGCATATATACAAAACTATTCAACCAAACGAATATGCGACCGAAACTGCATTGAAATAGCAAATGATCATATTCGTTTGGTTGAATCGAATAGTTTTGTATATTTGCACATATGTATGATGACACAAAATAATACAAACATGTTTAAACATGGTAATAATATGCAACGCCACACCAACTGTGCTTATTTTTGACAATTCTACGTGCCCTGAAGATGAGAGGGACTATTTCTCGAAACGTTGGCAACAGAATATAAAGATTTTTATTTCACCTAGCTGCTTTTCCCTAAGAAGGCTCCTGTCTTTTTCTTCTAATTAATTCATATGTATTTAATATTTATGTAGATTTATACTATGTTTTGTATTAATAATAAAGTTTATTTTTAATTTCTATACTTTCTTTCATTTACATAAAAAATTATAAAAAATGTATTTTGTATCTGAAAAAAGTATTTTCAAAATACTATTTTGTATTTTGTACCAAGATACATTTTTTCAAGTATTTTGTCTTTTGTAACAGAAATACACATTTTGAAAGTATTATGTATTTTGTATCAAGATACATTTTTAAAAGTATTTTGCCCAACTCTGTCCATACTACACGGTCATTGTTATTCAGCCTTTCGTTGACGAGGTACTCTTCTCTTCCTATCTCCCTCTTGATATCTCCGTAATATGTGCAGTACGTGGATTTGTCCATTCTTCCCCAGTTGCGCTGGATCTCCTGGTCGAACTTCTTCTTCACCGCGTCCAACTAGCAGGCTTTTGTTTCCTCAACCCTATTTTGCTGTATCAGGATGAGCGTGATCCCGCTTCCCACTTCTTGAAGAGCCATCTCCATCTCTTTTCCCCAGGCAGACGGGTTTCGGTTTATAATTCCTCTTACGCACTCCTGCAGACAGATCTTGGGCCACCTCTCATCTTTCATATTCACCATTCTTGCCACCATCTTCGCCATCTTGCCGAAGTTCCTTGTTTCGACACTCAGCAAGCCCGCTTCCATCAGCCATTGGTAACTCGGGGTGTTCTTGTCCACTCCCAGAACTCCTTTCACGTACCTGCCCAAGTCCCTTTCCATATCTTCAAATCTTCTCCATCCCCAGCTTTCCAACCCGTAGGATTTAATAGAATAGACCAAAGAGTCATACAATCTCAACTTTTTCTGCACGCCTCTCATGCCACACCTTCTCCAGATATCCCAAAGCTGGTTCACTACTGCAAGACTCTTGCCCCTTTGTGCTTTTATATGACCATTAGGTTTACCATTTGACGAAAACAGATGGCCCAGGTAGTTGAACTTCTTTACCACCTCTATGGTTTCTCCCTCTAGGTCCCACCTTTTGGTCTTTTTATTCTTTCCGCCTCCTTTCTTGAAGATCATTATCTTGGATTTTTTGGTGTTTATTTCCATTCCTAACTGTTTCACGTAGTTGCTTGTAGTTTTTATCATGCTCGACAGCCCTTCTTTATCATCAGACAATTGCAATATCGTCAGCATATTTCAAGCAGAAAATTTTTATTCTTCCTATGGCCGTACCTCCTTCTTTCATCCTTAAAAGTTCTTTATCCAAGTCCTCTATATATATGTTAAAAAGGAGGGGACTCTACGGGCATCCTTGCCTCAACCCGCGCCAAGAGATGAATTCTTCTGAGACCTCTCCATTTGTTTTTATTCTGTTCCTCGTCTGTTTATACAGGGTGGCCCTAAATGAACGAAGGGGTTTGAATTGCTTATAACTTTTTTATTTAATACATAATTATTAAATTTTTTTTTTAATACAGTATATAAAATGGTGAATATTTTTAGTATAGTTATGAAAAATAATATCTCTCAAGTGGTGGCCATTTCCTGCTTCGCATATTCGTGCTCTTTCCAATACATTTTCCATAACCTTTCGCAAAATTTCAGGTGTTATGTTGTTTATTTCGTCGCGTATATTGCTTTTTAATTGCTGGATGGTTCTTGGCTTATTAATGTAGACTTTTCCTTTCAAATAACCCCAAAGAAAACAGTCTGGAGCGGTTAAATCCGGTGAACGCGGAGGCCAATTAAAATCACTTGCACGCGAAATAATTGGTTCACCAAAGATGTCCCGTAAAAGAGGGATTGTGTCCCTTGCAGTGTGCGCTGTGGCTCCATCTTGTTGGAACCATACTTGTGGATGGTTTTCCACGGCTGGCCTTAAAAAATTTTCCAACATTGTCCGATATCTGACACCATTGACGGTAACGGCGACCCCGTGTTCATTTTCAAAAAATAAGGACCAATTATCCTTTCCGATGAAAAACCGCACCAAACCGTACACTTAGGTGGCTGTAATTCTCGCTGTTGAACTACTCTAGGATTTTCCGTAGCCCATATCCTGCAGTTTTGCTTATTAACGAAGCCACTTAATTGGAAATGGGCTTCGTCGCTCATTATTAAATTATGAATAAAATTATGATTTTCTTCTGCTTTTTGCCGGAAAAAAACTCCATAATCAAGTCGTTGCTGGTAATCTGTCGGTTTCAATTCTTGGACAAGCTGAATCTTGTATGGAAACATTCCTATTGTATGCAAAATACTCTGCAGCGACGCTCGTGAGAGGCCAGGTTGTGTCGAACGTCTCCTGGTTGATGTTTCTCCATCTTTCCGAATACTCCTCTGTACCAGTTCAATATTGTCATCCGTGTGCACCGTTCGTCGTCTGCCAGCACCAGGAAGGTTCCTTACTGTCCCTTGTTGCCGAAAATTTGCAACGAGACGGTTTATTGTTGACTCTGAGGGTCCAACCCGGACATTAAAATAACTGCGATATGCACGCTGAGTCAAAACAATGGATCGTTGATTTGAAAAATAAAGCTCAACAATTTGGGCACGTTGTTGAATTGAGTACTACATTTTAAATTTCCCAAGTCTTCTTTACAAAATACTGCAAAGAAAAGAAGAAAGAAAATTATAATAAAAAAGTTATAAGCAATTCAAACCCCTTCGTTCATTTTGGGCCACCCTGTATGTATCCGATATGAATTTGAATAGTCTTCCTTTCAGTCCTATTCTTTTAAGCTTGTCTATGAGCTTAGCCCTGTCCACTAAATCAAATGCCGCTTTGAGGTCGATAAACATTGCGTATAATTTGCCCTTTTTCCTTTTTAATTTTTCATTTATCAAGGTGTTTAGTATGAATATATTATCACCCGTGCAGTGTTGTTGTCTGAAGCCAGCCTGGCTTTCCGAAAGGACTTTTTCAGCTTCACACCAAATTCTCAGTCTTTTATTAGAATTGTAGTAGGTGCGTGGGCTTAATTTATTGTTGAATGGGCCCGAAACATCAGCACTGACCATGATTAAAAGACTGGAGACTTTGTATGACCTACATGTATCAATCTAAACAACATTAACAATTTATCGTCCTGAAGATGGGAGCGATGCGTTCCCGAAACGTCGACGATATTTAAATAGAGTTTTTGTTCTTTGCTGGCTGCCTTCATCTATCTGTTCCTGATAGTTATTCTTATAATCCGTGAAAATAAACACCCTTCAAAATATGGTATCACGGATGATAAGAATTGTTGACAAACTCTTTTGTGATTAAAAACAAAAATACCATTCATGAAATCGCAACCCAAAACAACTATCTAAATAACATTGTAAAAATGTTCATTGACAAAGTCATAAAAAAATACAAAAACCCTTCTGAAAATAAAGATGCCCCGCTAAAGATACAGTATTTTGGCCTGTCATACATTCTAAATGTTAGTGATCGTCTCAAAAAAAATTCTAACTAAAAACGATATCTCCAGTGCATTAAGACCCAAGGGCGGATCCAGAGGTGTTTCTCGGGGGGGGGGGGGGAATCTGGTGTGACTCGTCGCACAGCACCAGGGGCGTATATAGAAATTTTTTCGGGGGGGGGGGGGGGCTGTTCTCAAAAGTTTTTCTACGAAAAATTTTGTTTTTCGCGGAACCAAAAATTTTTTCATGTGCCGCCCGCGGAACCAAAAATTTTTTCATGTGCCGTTCGCGGAACCTAATTTTTTCATGCTCCGTTCGCGGAACCAAAAATTTTTTCCCCACCCGCGGGACCAATAATTTTTTCATATGCCGTTCGCGGAACAAAATTTTTCCCATGTTCCGTTCGCAGTACCAAAAATTTTTCCCATTCGGGAAAATATTTTACCTTTTTTTTAGAGAACCTAAATTTTTTTTCCCCGCGGAACCAAAAATTTTTCATGTTCCGTTCACGGTATCAAAAATTTTTCCCATTTTTTTCAAATCTCGGGGGAGGTAATTACCTCCTTTACCCTCCCCAAGGGGGGACCTTGTATCCGCCCTTGTTAAGACCCTCCAACTCAATTCGTAGCCTCTACAACCATAAAGACTCAATTGAAAATGCATCACGTACCAACGTCGTATACAAAATTATTTGTAGAGGAGGAAGAGACAGACAAACATGCAACAAACTTTATATAGCGGCATCTACAAACACGTGTTTTAGAGTACAAGGCGTCCGTAATAAAAAACAAACATCGACTCGCCTGTCCAAACACTGCCTTTTTAATGGACATGACGAGCACACTGAAATAAAATAGTGTTTTATTTCTCATACTGGCTGCCTACTTAGCATCAATAATATACACAATCTACAGCCAAAGAAAATATATCTTATATGGATATATGTTGAATTTTTAGCTCAGGTCTCTGTTAAGTTAGAGACGATCCAATGTTCTGTTCAGTTCTGTTTAAGATATAACAAACGGGTGATATTCGAAACACAAGCTCTAGCACCAGCATCCTAACTTCACGAATATAAATGGCAGAAACAATCTGTAATCTATCCTTTTTTTTGTTATTATTCATTTTATGTCAGTCAGGATTATATTTCTAGGATATATGGCAAGGTTGTGAAAATGATTATTTGAATATTTTCTAATATCAAAGTTAGAACTATGTTCCAGGGTTGGTAATACGCTCGGGGGATTCGAATATTCTCTTAACTTCAATTAACGCATTGCAATTTTTAATCTTTGGTAAAAAAAAATTAATTTTTTTAAAATTAATTATTTTAATTTATAATATTTATTTAAATTAATTTCAATTTTTATTTTTAATAATTTTTATAAGTTACCGGTATGTGTCTATTAAATTCACAAAACCTTTAATACTGAAGAGTTCCCTGGAAGAGGGTTTCTGCATTACACACTAACTATAGGTCAACTAACTACCCATACATGAAGCACCCGGCCCTAAGAAATTATTGGACAAACCGAATGAGATTATTCTTCATTTATTAAAATGAGGTTCATTTTTAATATTTTCATAAATTTTTTAGGAAGCAGCTTAAAATGTTGGTCTTGTGATTCTGAGAATAATTCGAAATGTGGAGATCCATTTAAATATGATGATTACCATTTGGTCGATTGTAATCAGCATGCTAGTACTTCGCCTAATCTTACACCAGTCTGCAAAAAAACAAAGGAAGAGAGTAAGTAATGCGTTCAATGATTCTTCTGTTGGAAAATTAGTGAGAATATTTACTTTTAAATAATAATTTATATGAATAATGTGAATATTATAAATACAGGGTGTTTATAAAAGAATATCGGGGTTTTAACTCTTTATAATATCTATTACATTAAACTTACAGTTATAAATGATAGGTCAAATGAAAAAGCAACTCAGTTTTACCAAGAACCTTATAAATTTTCAATGAGACTACCTTTTGTCACACGGCACACATCAAGTCTATAGCCGAGTTCTTCCCAAACGTTGTTGATAAGTGTGTTTTCAGTAATTGTAGCACAAGCTACTTCAATCCGGTTTCTTAATTCAGGGAGGTCAGTGGTAGCGGAGGCACGTACACACGGTCCTTGAAGAAACCCCAAAGGTAAAAATCGCATGGCGTTAGGTCAGGAGAACGTGGAGGGCATGCATAGCAAGCCCTGTCATTGGGGCCTTTGCGGCCTATCCAGCGCTCAGGTGGGCGGGAAGTCAAAAAAAATACGGACACGGGCCGGTCCGGGCCAAAAAAATCGGCCCGTGCAGGGCTCTATCTGGAACCCTAAATAAATTTAGTTTAGGAAAGTGGCAGCTAAACTTATATTGGAGAATACCTTTGGAAAATCTAAAACAATAAAATCAATCATGACACTAAAAAAAATTTATTTATAAAAATATGAAAAGGTTTCAAAAAACCAAGTTTTCAAAAGTTTTGTCGGCTAATTTGGAACTTGATAGAGAATGAATAAACCCGCAAATGAAAACAATCTTTCAACTGGGGCAGAAGGACAAAGATTTAGTCGTTGAGAGCTGGTTGAAAGAAGAAAGCAAAAAAGTTTTTTAACGAAGAGTGAAAATTTGGCGGATTGTTCGACTTCTCGTTACTGGTTTTTACTAAAGGCGGCCATACACGGCAGGTCCATTTAGGCCGAGCCAATTTGTGCGAGTCCATTTTTCGACCGATCCAAAATAGGGGGTCATACACGGCCGAGCCAAGCAGGCCCGTTTGAAATTTGACATTTAAGAGTAAATAAAGGTTAGTCTCTTAGTAAATTGTCAAATCGATGCCTAATACAACAAAATAAAAATGCCAAAAAAATATATATTTTTTATAAGGAAGATACAACAAGAAAAAACAAATATAATTTATTAAATGATTTTGTTTAATATGACAAAAAAATTGTTTAAAAATATCAGAAAATATGTCACCATATAAATAATAAATAAAAAATGTTTATTTAAATTCTTTATAGAAGGAAAAACAACCTTTTGTAGCTCGTTACATCTGTGCCTTTTTTGAAATAGAATTTCGTTTAATACAACAAAATGAAAAATTGCATAAAAATATCCCAATATATTGTCATCTTTCATATCATGAATAATTTAAATAATTTTTAAAAATTGAAAATTTTTATTTAAATCTTAAACACAAGTGAAGAAACGGTTACAAATTAAATGTAGGACATTTTGTGGGTCATTGAATCAAAATGCAAAATTGCCCCGAAAAATGCGGGATGAATGGCTACCATTGATCATTTGAACTTCCCCCCAACAAATGACATGTCACTCATAATTATCTTACTTTTAGTACTTTTTCAAAATTTTAATAAAAAAAAATGATTTAAAAAATATTTAAATAATTATCCTAATTAAAATCTCTTCAGAAAATTTAAAAAAAATATCAAAAGGATCTAAAAAAAATAAATATGAATCTGGCAACGCTGCACAAGTTTTGGCTTGGCTCGGTGATTTAAATAAATTAAAACGATTTCAGCCCCCTCTGCAAGACTTTTTACACGGCGGCAAATTAAAAAAAAAGTATTTGGTATCTCGAATTTCAGATACCAATTACTAAAAAAATGTAACGAAATACAAGATACCAATTACTTTGCCAATGCTGTAACGAGTTACAAGATACCAATTAATATTGTGTAATAGATATTATAAAGAGTTAAAACCCCGATATTCTTTTATAAACACTATGCATATCAGTTCAAGATAATAATTTGTAGATAAATAAAATAAAGTATAATTAATATTTATTTTTTTATATTGAAGTGACTCAAGAAGCCGAAAGATTTAAAATAATGTAAATTGTCTATATAATGTGATGTCTTAGAGAGAGTATTGTGATTATCTAAATGATTAACAAAATTTTCAGAGAGAGATGGTACCTTCCATATTCGACGTTCGTGTGATTGGGAACATGGACCGCGAAGCAGCCTCTGCACGGAAATTCCTCCTCATATGAATTTGAAATTTTGTGGCTCTTGCCGAACAGACGGGTGCAACGGCTCCACAAATATATCTTCATCAGTTTCTTTCATTATTTTCTCATTATTTACATCTATGTTTTGTTTGCATATGAAAAATTAATTTTCTATGTTGTATTCTGAAAAAGGATTAGATTTGTTATTAAGAGATTCATTTTTATTTCAAGTAAAAATTTCCAGGTTGATAACTTAAAATGTAAATAATAATAAAGATTTTATAAAGAAAGAGATTAACAATTCTAAACTCTCCTATCTTCCAATGATTTTCAAAGAATCAGTGGCGTACCGAGGGGGGCGAGGGGGGGCGGTCCGCCCCAGGCCCCGTCCGGGATAGGCCCCCATATATTTATAAAAAAAAAATTTAATGAAAATTTTCCTTTGAAAGGCCCCGGGGCCCTCAGGGCTCAAGTAAAAATGGGAAAATTTAGATAAAAAAAAAGAAAATTTAATAAAAATTTCTCTTTGAGAGGTCCCGGGGCCTTCAGGGCTCAAGTAAAAATGGGAAAATTTAGATAAAAAAAAAGAAAATTTAATAAAAATTTCTCTTTGAGGGGCCCCGGGGCCCTTGGGGCTCAAGTAAAAACAAAATTTAATGAAAATTTCCCTTTGAAAGGCCCCGGGGCCCTCAGGGCTCAAGTAAAAACAAAATTTAATGAAAATTTCTCTTTGAGAGGCCCCGGGGCCTTCAAGGTTCAAGTAAAAATGGGAAAATTTAGATAAAAAAAAAGAAAATTTAATAAAAATTTCTCTTTGAGAGGCCCCGGGGCCCTTGGGGCTCAAGTAAAAACAAAATTTAATGAAAATTTCCCTTTGAAAGGCCCCGGGGCCTTTGGGGTTCAGGGATATACGGTATTTTAAAAATATTTTTGTGTATGGAGGAGAGGGATATTTAAAGATGACCACCCCCTCCAAGAAAAAAAAATTCAATATAAGGCCCCCTCTTCTAGTTCCGCCCCAGGCCCCCAACTTCCTCGGTACGCCTCTGCACGGACTTCTCTAGAAGATTCTTTATTGTTTGCAAAAAACCGCATTCAAATCGACTTAGTGGTTTTCAAGATATATCAATTTCAACTTTAAGTTAACGAGAATACTCTGGTTAAGCATAAATAAAAAAAAATAGAAAAACTTTGGTAACCCATCTCATGAATCCAACCAGAATAATTAAAAAAATTATTTTTTTTAATAATAAGATTTATTAATTATTAATAATTTATTTAAAAAAGAATATTATAAAAGCATTATTTTAAAATGTTTTTTTTTTTATTGCTTTTTTTTATTTCCTGCAATAATTTTATTACTATTTTGTTTTTATCTTTTTAATTGATTCTTAGAAATGACGTCACCTCGATTGTTTGGCTTGGATGTCGGCTGGTCGTCGAGCAGAAAACAGATCTTTTAAGTGACTATCTTTTTCTCACTTCCACTCATAATCTTCTGTCTCTTTCTCCTCGATGAATATTTCAAACGAAAAGGAATTAATACATTGAATAAGAGAAGTCAATGATTCTCGTTCATTTGAAATGACTAGTTCTTTGTGATTCCCTTGTTAAACATATTCAAATGGGTTTTTTCCTAACTCATCTGTAATGTTCTAGTTCTTTCTATGGTGTGAACAGACGCACAGCTGTCTCCTGATCAGAATTCAACTCAAATACAGTATATACATGACTAAATAAAATATTTATAGATAAAAAAGACAATTAGAAATCTTTAAACACTAAATGAAAAAATTATTGAAAGATTAAAAAGGAAGAAATAGCGATAATTTTTATTTTTTTACTTTCTCTTACCTATGTATATATTTATATAGAGAAAGTAAAATTTAATGAAAATCTTCCTTTGAGAGGCCTCGGGGCCCTCAGGGCTCAAGTAAGAACAAAATTTAATGAAAATCTCCCTTTGAGAGGCCCCGGGGCCCTCAGGGCTCAAGTAAAAACAAAATTTAATGAAAATCTCCCTTTGAGAGGCCCCGGGGCCCTTGGGGCTCAAGTAAGAACAAAATTTAATGAAAATCTCCTTTTGAGAGGCCCCGGGGCCCTCAGGG
Organism: Euborellia annulipes; assembly: GCA_023213315.1. Classification (NCBI taxonomy): domain Eukaryota; kingdom Metazoa; phylum Arthropoda; class Insecta; order Dermaptera; family Anisolabididae; genus Euborellia; species Euborellia annulipes. The sequence continues at coordinate 137,321 of JAKCPI010025284.1, read as the reverse complement.
CTCAAGTAAGAACAAAATTTAATGAAAATCTCCCTTTGAGAGGCCCCGGGGTCCTCAGGGCTCAAGTAAGAACAAAATTTAATGAAAATCTCCCTTTGAGAGACCCCGGGGCCCTCAGGGCTCAAGTAAGAACAAAATTTAATGAAAATCTCCCTTTGAGAGGCCTCGGGGCCCTCAGGGCTCAAGTAAGAACAAAATTTAATGAAAATCTCCCTTTGAGAGGCCCCGGGGCCCTTGGGGCTCAAGTAAGAACAAAATTTAATGAAAATCTCCCTTTGAGAGGCCCCGGGGCCCTCAGGGCTCAAGTAAGAACAAAATTTAATGAAAATCTTCCTTTGAGAGGCCCCGGGGTCCTCAGGGCTCAAGTAAGAACAAAATTTAATGAAAATCTCCCTTTGAGAGACCCCGGGGCCCTCAGGGCTCAAGTAAGAACAAAATTTAATGAAAATCTCCCTTTGAGAGGCCCCGGGGCCCTTGGGCTTCAGTGATATACGGTATTTTAAAAATATTTTTGTGTATATTTGTGTGTATATTTAAAGATGAGCCCCCCAAAAAAAAATTCAATATAAGGCCCCCTCTTCTAGAGCCGCCCCAGGCCCCCAACTGCCTCGGTACGCCTCTGCAAAGAATTATTTTTCAATTAATAGGTTTGTTCGTTTTTCGCAATTGGATGCACATTGGATACCCATTGCCCGAAATGTGCTTAAAACGTTGTTTGATTAGAAAAAGTGGGCAGAGTTAGGACGGAGTTAGGGTAACTTCCTCTTAGTTTGATTCTATCCTTGGGTAATTTCCCAGGTGTTTGGTTCAAAATTGAGCATCCATGGGCAAGTTCCCTAGTCCAGACCCTCAAGCAAGTGGGCGGAGCCTGGCAGTGGCGGATTAATGCAATTTTGTCGGGGGGCGGTTTTTTTTATTTTTTTTTTTTATTTAAGGACTTTGTGGGCATCTATGGCCATTTAGACCCCTTTCCTATTTATTTAAATTGATTGGTAACAAATTCAATTGAAATTAAAGAGCGGAAATCATAATTTCTTTAGATTACTAGTTTTTATAACTTTATGAATTTCTTCTCGGGGGGGGGGGGGGGGCGATCGCCCCCCTCGCCCCCCCCCCTTTAATCCGCCCCTGGAGCCTGGTAAGCACTTGCCCGCTCCCAGGTGTTTGATTTTCTCGCTTTGGGTGCCAGTGGACGCCAAAATTTACACGTGATTCAGAGCATGTGTAAATATAGGATAAGAGAAAGTTCTACAGCTTGAAGTTAGCGACAAGTTAGCGCGGTACAATTTTTTAGAAAAACACATTTTCGCTTCGAAGAGTTGCTACCGGTTATTGAGTTTTTAGCAAGGGCGGATACAAGGGGGGGGGGGGTAAAGGGGGTAATTACCCCCCCCCCCCCGAGATTCGAAAAAATACCCTTTTTTCGCAAAAAAAATTATTTTTAATGTAAGATTTTTAAAATTAATACTTAAAAATTTGATGTGTATTTATATTCTGGCAAACAATTACAGAATGCGCTTTTAAATTGCCGAAATTAAAAAAAAATAGTGTGCTGTGCGACGAGTCACACCAGATTACCCCCCCCCCCCGAGAAACACCTCTGGATCCGCCCTTGGTTTTTAGGGTGGTAAAGTGGCTTACTACTTTATCGACAAGTAGGCGGGAACATATGCTAATTGAAGGAAAACATGTGCGAGTCGTGTTTTGTCTGGTAAGGTCTGGGTAAGGTTTCGGGCAGCCCAAAGCACACCCCAGAACAGCACAAGAGCATCCAAAAGTAGCCTGAGGGCTCTGTTAGTTTTCACTAGAGACCGGATTTTAAGCAAAATGCTTATTGCTGAATTTTATAAGCAACCATTAGATATTTAATTTCTATACGAATTAGGAAAAACTAAGTGCATTGAGATTGCATTTTTTATGCTTTTTTTGAGTTTTTATGCTTTTTTTCCCTTTCGTGCTTATTTTAACTTATTTTACGAATATTTATTATTTTTTTTTTTTTTATTAAAAAACTTTTTTCCCATTCACACACGCATACACCAGGGACGTATATAGGGGGGCGCCCCCCCCCCAAAAAAAAAAAAAATTTCCAAAAGTGTGAAAAAATATAGCCCTGTAAAAAAATTTTTCCGCAGGGTGAAAAAATTTGGTTCGGCAAAAACAAAATTTTTCGCAGGGCGGGGCGGAATAAATTTAGTTTCTTTTAAAAAAAATTAGTATACGCCATTGGAATGAGTAAAAATTGCTTATTAGATGCTTTTTTCAACTTTTATGCTTATTTAACCACTTTTTTATGCTTTTTTTCCATTTTTTTATGCTTTTTTGTCCGGTCTCTAGTTTTCACATAGCAAAGGCGTGAGAAGGCGTGTATCTGGGGAAATGTGGGGTTGGGCTACTTGTGCCCCATCCACGTCGTGCTTGAAACAAACAAACCTAATAATTAAATTATTTTTTAAGTCCACTAGAGAAAATATCTTAGAGTCTCGAGTCTTAAAATAATATTAATTTACTTGAATATTAATCTGGCGGGATATAAAAGTTTTATTAATAAAAAGGGATATGCTATTCGTTCGTTTAAACCTAGAGCTGGGTTTCATTTCTTATTACATTACTAGGGCTTTGGGTCTTTTTCTACCCAACCTGATTTATTTATTGTTTCTTTATGTAATTTCAACTTTTTTCAGTTATACTTTTGTACTAAGTGTATTTCATATTACCTAATTATAAAATTCAACTTGTTAATTTATTAAAAAACAATATTCAAGTTAAAAAAATACATAGGAGAATTAAATTCAAGTACACAAAATTTTTTTACAAATTTATATTTTGGACATTTAAAGAAAAAAGTTGTCCCTCCCCCTATTAATTAATTAATATTTTAGTTTTTTTTTTTTTATAAAACACTGACACTTTTTTCTCATTAACACTCACACACACATTCACTCAGTCTTTTCGGCAACTCAGGCCATATAAGATCTTTTTACGATATCCGTTATTGATTAATATAGGTACATATTGAGGGTCCAGGCATTTTTATTTAAGCCATTTGGTTTAAATTGGCTTAAATAAAATAATCGGACTGCCTGAGGTCCGAATCCGCGACTTTTGGTATACGAGGTTAGCAGGGGCGGCGCGTCCACTAGGCAAACTAGGCGGCCGCCTAGGGCGGCAACCTGGAGAGGGCGGCAAAAATGAAAAAATAAAAAAAAATTTTGGTTCCGCAAGCGGCACCCGAAAAAATTAGGTTCCGCGGGCGACAAAAATTTAGTGTCTCTAAAAAAAAAAGGTAAAAAAATTTTTCGGACGGGAAAAAAATTTGGTCCCGCGGGCGGCAAAAATTTAGTGTCTTAAAAAAAAAAGAAAAAATTAATTAAATTAAAAATTTTTTCGGACGGGAAAAAATTTTGGTTCCGCGCAAAAGAAAATGTTCCGCGGGCGGCACAAATTTTGGTTCCGCAAAAAAAAAAAAAAAAAAAATTTCGCAGAAAAATTTTTGAGATCAGGGAAAATTTTAAGGAGGGGGCGTCAAATTAAATTTTTAAAGTTTTTTTTTTTTGGGGGAGGGCGCAAAAAAAATATCTTGCCTAGGGCGGCAGAATAGCTTGCGCCGGCCCTGGAGGTTAGCACGCTAACCCCTACACCAAGCCCCGAGGGCGAAATATTTTAGTTAATCACCATTCACAAAAACAAATTTATTATTTACGAATGTGTTTATTAAAGCTTTTGTGGTTTGAAATATTATTATTAGGAGAATTTTTAATTATAGACCACATTTACGTTGTACAGTATTTATATATTTTTAATAAATATTAATACAAAAATGTGGTCTATAATTAAAAATTCTCCTGATAATAAATTTATTATTATTATTATTATTATTTTTATTTCATTTAAGGCCTTTTTCGGTCATTTAGATAGACTCCTTCCCTATTTATTTAAATTGATTGGTAGCCAATATAATTTAAAAAATAATTAATTTAATTAAAAAAAAATAATATAATTAATATAATAAAATTGATAATTTAATATTATCACTTTCCATGGTGCTCATGCTCCATATACCCAAGGCATATACCCAAGCACAGAGCCTTCTTTTTTCTGTAAGAGATCATTTGACTTGACCTTGATCCGTCTAGTTGGCAGGCAAAACTTTCGTCAAGACGAAAGTCCACGGATTTGGTCAAATCCGCGGTTAAAACTGCGGCGGTCCAAAGATTTTGCCCACACACTTACGGTTTGGCCCGTGGCGGCACCCGACAGATCAAACTCTCCGTTTTTTTTGAGCGAAATTGATAATGACGGTTTTAACCGTGGCGGATCGACCCGACAGAGTGGTCCGCCCCGGTCCAACCCGACAGATTGGTCCGCCCCGGTCCAACCCCGACAGATTGGTCCACCCCGGCCCAACCCCGACAGATTGGTCCACCCCGGTCCAACTCCGACAGATTGGTCCACCCCGGTCCAACCCGACAGATCAAACTCTCCACTTTTTTAAGGCAAATTGATAACGAAAATTTTTAACCGTGGCGGATCGACCCGACAGATTGGACCGCCCCGGTCAAAACCGACGGGTCTACCTCTCCGTGTATGGCCAGCTATAGGTCATTTTGATAACTTACCTACCCCAACATAAAAATAGAACCTGAAGGACAAACTTTGCTATTCCGCCCATAGGTCATTTTGATAACTTACCTACCCCAACATGAAATTCGGAGTTGAAGGACAAACTTTGCTATTCCGCCCATAGGATTTACATTGAAGCGCTTTTAAATCAGGCTAATTAGCTTATAAATTTTAATTTTTTCAGCTATTTGATCAAATATTAATATAAAATAGGATCATTAGATTTATATAGGTGCTTATTTATCCATAAACAAGTTTAATTTCATGTGATTTAACGGTAGAACAATTTTGTTAGGTTATGGTAAAAATTTCTAATTTATCTATTTTTGTCCTTATTTAATATCTTTTGGAAAATCTGTCTGCTAATAGCTATTAAAAAATAAATAAAGACAAGGAAGGATGGGTTTTTATAAAATTACAACAGGAAATACCTGATATAATGTTTGTATTTATTTATTATATGTACATTTACCTTATAAAGATCTATGAAATAATGTGTTAAAACATATAATTATTATTTTTATAGGCCTATATTAATTTAGGTTCATCTGTATTATAGTGTTCGGTCGTCTTGAGGGGCGTGGCTTATTCATTCATTCATGCTGAGCTTGGGAGGCCGAAAGATGGCGGAAATGGCCGAATGTTGCCCTCTTTATAGTCGAAGCCAAAGTGGCGCGAATTGCAAAAGCAAATTGTCTTATAAATATTAAAATGGTCTTGTTTAAAACAACTTACAGGGGTCCCGACCTAATTGTTTCGGCCCTTCGGTCACAGTTCGGTTTCCTTAGATTAAAAAAAATTAAAAACATCTAGGGAATTCTCGGCTTCGGTTCGGCTTACTTCGAACTGAACGGTTTCTGACCGAAAACGACACTAGTGTAAAAACAACTTGCAGGGGTCCCGATCTAATTGTTTCGGCCTTTCGGTAGCAGTTCGGTTTCCTTAGATTAAAAAAAATTAAAAACAACTAGGGAATTCTCGGCTTCGGTTCGGCTTACTTCGGTCAGAAACCGTTCAGTTCGAAGCGATTCGGTAGCTTTTAAAAAAAAATTTGCGAGCCCTTCGGGCTCGCAAATTTATTTTTGAAGGCTACCGAATAGCTTCGAACTGAATGGTTTTTGACCGAAGGAAGACGAACCGAAGACGACACTAGTGTAAAAACAACTTGCAGGGGTCCCGATCTAATTGTTTCGGCCTTTCGGTAGCAGTTCGGTTTCCTTAGATTAAAAAAAATTAAAAACAACTAGGGAATTCTAGGCTTACTTCGGTCAGAAACAGTTTTATTCAAAAAGCATGTTTTTTGAAACTCGCGGCAGTCAATTCATTCAATGCCAGGCGACCAATGACCAAGCGCGTATAGTTTTGCCCCGCCTCAAAGGGGGCGTGGCCACTTTGGATCACGTGACCGAACACTATAATACAGATTTACCTTAATTTAATATAGAAAGATTAATATAAATATTAATTTAGTTTATCTGTTTTTTTAATCCCAGGAGTTTATTTTGCCTTCCTTCAGGTATATATGAGAATCTATCAGAGTAACTAAAAAAAAAACAAGTAATTAAGTAATTAAAATTTTAAAGCAGAAATGTAAATTATTTCTAAAATTAGAATGTTGAAGGAAGAGAGGATGTCAGCCAAAAAAGGAGCCTCTATCGAATAAAAATCTCCAATCAGAAAACGTTTCGGGTTTAATTAGATAAAACCATCATCAGTTCTTTAGAGCTGAAATGAGCATAAATAATAATTGTAATACAACAACATAAAAAATTTTTTAAATTATAAAAAACATCAGATCTTACATTATGTGGGGCAAACATCTCGCATGTTTTCGTTGCGAAAAAAGGGAACATGAATTGAGTATAAAAAATATTAAAACATCGACAGCTCTGAGTTCTCATGCGATTGAATTTATGCATGGATTTGATTTTGACAACGCAGTCATTCTGATGAAGGTGGACAACACATATAAACGTCTGATAGCAGAAAAATGTTTTATAAAAACATATGGACATAGGGCACTAAACTATCAGACTGACTGTATTGGCCTTAGTAATGTATATTTGTCCATCTTAAATAATGTAGACGCCCAGATGTAAATATTATAAAAAATTGTTTATAACTTTATTTGTAATTTGAAAATATATTATAAATTAATTTATAAAATTGTCATTTGCAAATAAATAATATGTTTTCAAATAGGTCAAAGGCACGCTTTTGTGAGATTTCGTTTTTATTAAGATGTATTTTGGGTCAATGTACTGAGGGTTCATTGCTTCCCCAGTATTTATCATATAATAACTGTATTTGATAATTAAATTTTATATACATTTGAGACTTGGCCGTGTTGACTAATGAGCATCACACAACTAATATGCAAATTTTGTATTTTTTATATAATTTTGTATATGTTTATATATAACAACTCTATCTGCATCTCAATGGTGTGCATCTTGAGATTGCCAATAATGTAAGATCTGATGTTTTTTATAATTTAAAAAATTTTTTATGTTGTTGTATTACAATTATTATTTATGCTCATTTCAGCTCTAAAGAACTGATGATGGTTTTATCTAATTAAACCCGAAACGTTTTCTGATTGGAGATTTTTATTCGATAGAGGCTCCTTTTTTGGCTGACATCCTCTCTTCCTTCAACATTCTAATTGCTGGACAGCCACTTCTATTATCAACTTATTTCTAAAATAATGAATAATTGCAATGAATGAATGGAAATATATATAGGTAAATGTAGAATGGGTGGTTGAATCATATTTGAAATAAGAAAAGTAAACATTCCTTTAAACCCTTCCTTTGTTGTTCATAACGCTGTCTTTTTTATTTAAATATGTTTATTACTTAGATTATATCCGTTTATTTTAATTATAACACATATTCAAGCACTATTCAAGCCAGGAGAGGCCCACTTGTCACTTGTGAGATGTTTCACCTTTGTTGATTATCCTAAATAATGTTTTGAATCATTATATGAAACAAAATATATATTTTTATTTGTTATTTACCTGAGATAAAGTGTTTAAAGTGTATTTGAACTTCGTTTCAGTCAAATTTCTTGTTTTTTATTGAGCATAACCTCTGACACTGACAGTTGATTCAACTTATTTTATGTTTAAAATTTAATTCTGTAAAGAATCTGTACTTCTCTTGATATCCTTTACGAGCACAATTGATAATATCACAAAATTTTGGCATCTTTGAGTATTTGGAGAGCCTAAATAACTCACAAACAAACATTATCATATAAATCCCTATGTAAATGCATTGAAGTTTGTCCTTCAACTTCGAATTTCATGTTGGGGTAGGTAAGTTATCAAAATGACCTATTGACAGCTGGAGGTTGGATTTCCATATTTAATTTTTGAAATTCATTTTTCAATTAATTTATTAACATTTTGATTATAATATTCACTAAATAAAAGCAAACAACATCGACATGCTTTAAAACATTATAAAATATGAAATAAAAGCTTTTAAGCTGTTTTTTCATGGGGGTTAGTTTTTTTTACAGTTTTATACTTTTTATACATCGGCCTAGTTTTATCCGCGATAGTTTTATACATGTATAAAACCGTGTATTATACTCGGCGGGATAAAACTTGCCAGCTCTGCCCCAGAGTTGGCAAGTTTTATCCCGCCGAGTATAATACACGGTTTTATACATGTATAAAACTATTGCGGATAAAACTAGGCCGATGTATAAAAGGTATAAAACTCTAAAAAACCAACCACCTCCCCTGAAAAAACAGCTTAAAAACTTTTCATATTTTATAATGTTCTAAAGCATTGACGATGTTGTTTGCTTTTTAATTAGTGAATAATATAATCAAAATGTTAATAATTGAAAAATGAAATTTTATTTGAACTTAATTTCTCGTCGGGTTTGCGCATGCGCATCCAAGTTTTATACATTTTATACGTTTAATACATTTTATACGTTTTATACAAGTTTTATCCGCAATTTTTGTATAAAACTGCAAAACCGTGTATAAAACCCAACTCTGCTCTGCCCATATTTAATATCAAATATTTATCATATTTTGTTTGAAGCACATTGTACTAATTTATATTTATATTTTAAATTTTTATGCTAATATTAACTATAAATATTAAAAAAATTAGTTTCAATAAATTTTTTTTGGGATTTTTGTTTTGTCAAGTTTTCTTTCAAATTCTAAACATTAGCCTATGATATTAGCGCTTCTTTGACTACTAAGTTCACTTAATCTTTGAGATTTAATAACATTAATTAAAAAATGTTATTCCTATAAATATTTTACAAGTTTTTTTTTTCAATAATTTTTACCCATTTTCTATTTAAATTTATTTATTGTGATATAAATAGAAAACATTTATATTTAGTTTGATATTTTTCAATTCATAATTTAATAGTCAATATAATAAGTGATATTTTTAATGTGATTTTTTAATTTTAAAAACGATATTTGCATGAAAATTTTACCTAAAATGACACCAAGGAAAAAGGTAAATTATTTTTGCATGTAATTTTATTCCTCCCTTATTTAAAAAATCTCTCATATACATATATTTATATATGTATATATGAGATATACCATGCAAGCATTTTAAGAAATATGCAAAAAAAAAAATAAAATAAAATAAAGATAATAACTAAAAAGTAAAAATGATTTTAGCATTTGAATTCTTAAAAATTTCTTCACAAATTGAAATATTAATAAAAATGAGGTGCTTATATTTTTACTTTTTATTTTTTATGTCAGAGATGAGGGCACCCAGCTAAATGATCAAATTTCCATAATTTTACTTCAACAAATCGAACTCTAATCACACCTTTCCTCAGGACTGGGCTGATTAGGAGGACAATTGACATGAAATAAAGGATAAAACCTTTTCACAAACTATGAATATAGTCTATTTTATTAAAAACTTCAATTGGCACAATATTCAGGTCTTTTCTACATAAATATACCTATGATAAGCCAAATGAGTAAAAATTTCTAACACAACTAGTGTTAACCATAAAACATTTACTATTTTCAAATTGTAGTTTTATCAATAACTCTTAATAGCTTGTAATTTTGCGATGCAACCCTTCATTCACCTTTTATAACATTCTTTTAATTTTCTTATACCAAATTTGTAGGTGATATGAACAGGTGATTTCATAATGATATATATCCAAGAATAAGAAGGTTTATTTTAATTAATTTTTTGTTTTATTCTTATTAATAAGTTCAAATTCTATGTAGATTAGCCAAATGTAGATCCTAAATTTTACATTCCACCACCTTCCCTATTCTTCCTTCTCAATTACTATATGCCTTATCCTGAGAAATGGCACGATGAAAGTTCGAAGAGTTATAAATCCATTTTTCCATCCTTTCTCTATCTCTATCCCATTTCTTCAAATAACTAAAGATTTTTAATATAATCATTCATCAGGTGGTGGGCACAAGCTCGGAAACGTCCTCTTCAAGTAACAGTTCTTCGTCATCTTCGAATTCCTCATCAACGTCAGCAAGTGAATCAAGCTCTTCTGAAACAGAGAATTCATCAACTTCACAAGCCAGCGCTGGTAAAAGTGGATTGGGCTCAAGTGAATCTGATACACCTAAAGTTAAAAACTCGAAGAAGAAACATACTAATAAAAATAAGGCTAATAATGAAGCAGATAACAATAAAACTAAAGAAAAGAATAATACTCACAAAAACAGGAATAAAATAGCCGTTTCATCCTCGGAATCGGAAGAAACGATAGTTAAACCGCCAAAACGAAAAGTACCAGCCAAACCCAAAGCATCTGCTACAGTAACTCCAATAATAAAGAATAATAAGAAATTAACGTCGCTTACAAAAATCGCCAAAGCTCCTACTCCTAAAGTTGTAGATAAGGATTTTCAAAAAACTAATAAATTAAAAAATAAAATAAAAAGTATTTTTAGTCCAGAGAATAGTAGCGAAAGTGATGATTCGGCCCCACCACAAAAATTAAACGCCGTTAAAAATAATGCTACAAAGGCAATTGCTCAAGCCAAAAATAAAGCGAGGCCTAAGAAAGTAGATAATGTTAAAACATCAAGTTCACCTACAACCACATCTACTTCGGAATCTACAGGTATTTAAAAATCTACAGGATTTAATATAATAATCTAATTTTATTTTTTTAGAAAACAATTTATTTTTATAAGGGAAAAATAATTTATTTACTGAATGACTACATTTGAGAGGGATCTTTTAATAATAAAAGTCTATTTATTATCTTTAAACTTTAATAAAATAAATAGTTAAATTTTAAAAATGATAGAGTTTTTATTTTTTATATTTAGCATTTAAATTTTGTAATACCCTGAATTCGCCTATTATAGCAATTCTTGCAAAAAAGTGCTGAATTTCAAGATTTAAATTTCTTTCTATTTATGCGTTACAAAATAAGATCTTATTTGGCCCATATAACATTTTTTCAAACATATTAATTAATCGCACTTCTGATAATAATTTAATTTAACTCTGAATTTGAAGCAGCGGTTTTCAACATGTATGCTACTATGCTCTGAAAAAAATTTTTTCCTCACCTCCCATTTTTTTATTTTATTAATAGAAATAATAATATAGACACATATTAAATAATAAAAACTTTATTACAAAAACAAAATTGAAAAATCACCAAGTGAATATAACAAGACTTTGGCCCCTTCCCCTGGCAATAGTCCGCGCCTCCTCAGTTAGACACCGCTATTCTAAAGGCACATACTTTTTAAAAATTATTGCATTAATTATGTTCTTATTATAGCATAAAAAGAAGAGTGCCATCTCGTTAAATAGCTGGTATAAAACAACCAGACAAGATAATTAATTTATTCCCTATTGGAGACTATTTTAAATTTCGACAGAACACAAACATGAAAGGTGAATTAATATTAAATAAAACATACAAATTATAGATTTTTAGATACTTTTAATGAATACAGTCAGTCTTCACCAACAGTTTAAATGCAAATATATTTTCAATATTATTGTTCTGTTAATCTAGGAAAGCTTATGTTTCATTTGACTGAATCAAATAACAACACAATTAAACTCTGCTTACAAAATTACTTATCAGAACCTGTTATTTATCAGTAAAGACCGGACAAAATATGGGAAAAAGTGCTTAAAATAGCATAAAAATCTTGAATAAAAAATTGTTAAATAAGCATAAAATTAAAAAAAAAAGCATCTCATAAGCAACTTCTACTCATTCCAAGGGGGGGGGGGCGTAAAGGAGGTAATTAATTTTAATATAAAATTTTAAAAATTAAAACTTAAAAATTTTATTTGTATATATATTCTGGTAAATAAGTACAGAATGCAACTTTAAATTACCGAAAGTGTGTGGCCAGTCCCACCAGATTACCCTCCCCCTGCGAGGGTCCTCCGCAGTCGGCCCTGAGTAGGGGGTCCAGAGGGCCTGAGCCAGAGTAGGGAAACAATAGGGGGCCTGAGCCAGAGTAGGGAAACAATAGGGGGCCCGAGCCAGAGTAGAGAAGGCGCGATTTGCGCAGTTGCCGAAACAAATTGATGCCAAAAAAGTGAGAAAGCCACACATAACGTAAAGAAACAACAGTTCGCGTCCTTCTTGCCAAAGTTTCGACGTAATTCGTGACATTTGCGCGCAATAATAATTGCATTGTAGAAATGTAGAGTTACGTAACAATAAAATATGGAGAGATTTATTTACCAAAAGGAATATTGCAACGACTGGCACAAACACACTTTATGACAATTCAACAATAACTGACGCTATATTATTTGAATTATGCTCAACGCCGTTAGCTTGCTTCTTACTTCAGACTGTACTACGCGCGTTATTCATGGCCATTGTTATCCTTTGGCAGTTTTTATGATAAATTTTTATCTTTTAATTTCTCAAGAATATTATATACTTATTTTTAAGTCAGGTGATAATTAGTATTTTTTTTTTATAATAACAAATACTTTTATAATGTATTTTCATTAATTATGTTTTGGGGTTTACTTATGTGTATAATTATGGTAAAAAATATTATGCCAAGTTAATAAATAAATGAACTACGAAAAAAACTAGTATAAAAACTAGAAATGGGACAGCCAGAAAAGTAGATATTTATGACTATTTTCAACTATTAATTCCTAAAATGAAACAGTTATCGTGAATTGACTAAATGGCCCCAATAAAACACGATATTTATTATTTAAGAATACAGTATCAATGATATAATTATTTTAACATACATTTTTTTTACTGACCATTAAAATTCAAATAGCGAAGAATCACCCATATATAATTATATTAATATTATTACTTTCTCTTTTATAATTGTTTCACAGATTTCATGGAAATTAATAGACCCATATATATTGACTTTGGAAATACTCATTGATTCTATTTAAAAAAAAATTATATTTTCTAATTTCAATATCAAATATCTTATTCTGATTATAAACTCAAAATTCTTATTGGCTCTTTTAAGGTGCGCGTCTCGAAAAGCAGTTAGAACACGATTGACTACTGAGTTACTCGAGCCGCCTCGGCAAGAGATGGCGTTAGTTTTTCCCATAGGAATACAAGGGATTTATTCCATTTCATTTTAAAGTTTCCAGCTAATTAATTAAGGGTAGAAAATTATTTTTTAACACAATGATTACTAATTTAATTATCTATAAGATATAGAGCGGATTTTTTAAAAATATCTTATTTAATGCGATTAAAAATTTATTTTTTGGAAAAATCAAAAAAAGGGCTTATATAAGTTGTAGACATTTTAAATAGCTTTAATTAAATTTAATTAAAATTTAAGATCGACAGCTTCAAAATTGTGGCCTCTGGAAACTCCCAAAATTAGCACCCCGAGACGCGCACCTTAATATAAAATGAAAAAAATATTTGATTTTGAGCAAGAAAGGAAATACATACCTACAATATTGACTATGTCGTCATGTTTGCATCCCTGCTTTTCAGGGGCGGATTAATGCCATTTTGTCGGGGGGAGGGGCGTTTTTTTTTATTATTTAAGGACTTTTTCGGTATCTATGGCCATTTTAGACCCCTTCCCTATTTATTTAAATTGATTGGTAACAAATTCAATTGAAATTAAAGAGAGGAAAAAAATGTCTTTCGACTTTTGTCAATTTTGAGACTTTTCCAGATTTTCTTGGATATCCTCACTGATCTCACACTTACAAAAAGAATCGTTGGAAAGGTGAGGCTTGTTTCTTGGCAGTGAGAAAAATAACTTGTAGAGTGTTTTCTCCGAATATTTCGAAGGCATTTATTAGCACTTCTTCCTCAGCGGCTGTACAAAATTACAAAAAGGATAAAATAATTAGAGTGAGATTAAGCAAATTGAAATATAAAATTTTAAAATAATATTAGTATCACACCTCACTCTAATGCCACATACAAGTTAGAATTTCGGAGCCAAACGTTAGATTGGCAGTTCTATGCATTACAACCAGCTGTCTCGAGCAATAAGGCGTCAATTTATTTATTTATTTATTACAGAAAAGTGGCCATTCCACAGGAAATAAATATCCCAATGAAGGAATGGCACTACATAAAGAAACAATATTTTTGAGTTATATTTTTGGTCAAAATATAATTAGTCTCTACAGCAAAGAGAAAAAAATAAAATAAAAAATAAAATAAAAACAAAATTAAACACAAAATAATTAAAAAATACTTATTTGTCTAACAATAAAACTTATAAAATAAAGAACATTTAACTTTATCATAAATATCAATTTTTAAGTATTATACAAAACTCCCTTTATTTTTCTTTTAAATGAAACCAAAGAGCAGCTGAACAGATCCAGAAGGTCATGATCCCTATTAAAATTGTTATAAGTAATACATATCCTATTAATAGGCGAGAACATAGATGCATTTGTTTTACATTGCCATAATGTGAACAAATCGTTACTCCTAGTTTCTCTGCTAGGGACTCTGAATCCAAATCTCTCCAATATATGAGATGCATCAATACAATTATTATTAATTTTATATAAAAACAAAAAATCAAAATAAGTTCTCCTCTTTTCTAGAGATAATTGAGTCAGAGTGAAGTTAGGAAATTTCCTATTAATAAAATGAAAGAACCTCTTTTGCACAGATTCTATTCTATTAATGTGTATCTGATAATGAGGTGACCAGCACACTGAGGCGTATTCCAAATGAGGACGAACCAAGGTATTATATAAATTGACAAAAGTGGAAGCATTTGAGAACCGTTTGCCGATTCGTAACAGAAAACCCAACATTTTAAAAGACTTCTTAACAATTAGATCTATATGTGTATCAAATATTAATTTAGAGTCTAGAACGACTCCTAGGTCTTTAACGGAAGTCAATGACAGATAATTATTTTAATTATATCAAATAGGTGGCTCAAATCGAAACAACTCGAGGTCAATGAATCTGGATTTTAATAGATTAATGTTATTATTTATAAGAGAAATGCTAACTTAAATCGTTTCAATTTCATTTCTCTCTAGTAAAACATTTTATTAAAATTAAATTTAATAAATAATTTTCTTTTTCAATCAGATCGTTGGCATTTCTCTTATAAATAATAACATTAATCTATTAAAATCCAGATTCATTGACCTCGAGTTGTTTCGATTTGAGCCACCTATTTGATATAATTAAAATAATTATCTGTCATTGACGCCTTATTGCTCGAGACAGCTGGTTGTAATGCAGAGACCTGCCAATCTAACGTTTGGCTCCGAAATTCTAACTTGTATGTGGCATTAGAGTGAGGTGTGATACTAATATTATTTTAAAATTTTATATTTCAATTTGCTTAATCTCACTCTAATTATTTTATCCTTTTTGTAATTTTGTACAGCCGCTGAGGAAGAAGTGCTAATAAATGCCTTCGAAATATTCGGAGAAAACACTCTACAAGTTATTTTTCTCACTGCCAAGAAACAAGCCTCACCTTTCCATATTTAAACAACTTGGCACGCCACATCCTTTCGCAAAAGAATCGTTTTTTGAGATTTTCAAAAAAGACTTTTGCGACTTTTATGGCTCTTTTTTGCCTCTCAGAGACTTTTTTTTTGAAAAAACCGACTTTTATGACCGACTTTTTTTAAATTTTTTATTATAAAATGCAGGGGCGTATATAAGGGGGGGGGGGGCCGAGGGGGCCCGGGCCCCCCCGAAATTTCCCAAAAACATATACATATATTTATTTATTTATTTATTTATTTATTTATTTATTTGAATTAAATATTACAATAATATCTTTACAAATACTAAGGACTACAGAGCCTATGCTCTAAATCAGCCCTGATAAAACAAAATAAAAAAATTAAAAGTACAGTTGTTTATTGTTTAATTAATTAATTGTTTTAGTTAATATTCAAAATCTTCTAAAATCAAAGTTTAGAAAAACAAATTTTTTTATATTCATTGATCGAGAGAAAAAATATATCAAAATCATTTAATACCTTATTAAATAATTCCATTGATGAAATTAATGGAGATTGTTTGAATGATGTGGTTTTGTGCTTTGGAATGCAGAAAAGATCAAAACCTCGGATATTTGGTCTTGGGACTCTAAATGATAGCGATTCCAAAAGCACCGGACAATTTATTAAATTATAATATATTATATATATATATTATATAAGGATATAAGGATATACAGACATCAGCGCAACAAATTTTTCCGCAGGATGGAAAACTTTGGTTCCGCAAAAGAAAAAATGTTCCGCAAAAAATTTCGTGTGAAAAAAAAATTTAGTTTCTTAAAAAAAAAATTTCCGCAGAAAAATTTTCGAGTTCGGGCCCCCCCCCCCCCCCGAAAAAAATTTCTATATACGCCCCTGATAAAATGCTTTTTTTAATTTTGCATTTTTGGCTACTGAGGTCATTTAGTGTTTGTTTTTTTTTTGTTTTTTTCTTTACTTTCTCTTGCCTATATATGCTAATATATAGAGAGAAAGTATTGGATTCAAGTCAAAAATTCGATGTCGAGATTTTTTTTTTTTGGAATGGGTGCATAAGGTCCGAAGACCTATAATTAGGGCTGGACGGTAATGGATTTTCATTACCGACCTCGATAATGAAAAAAGAAAAAACCGGTTTTTCTCGAAAGTCGGTAAAAATTTTTTACCGCCCGCGGAACCAAAGTTTGCCGCCGCGGAACATTTTTTTTTCCGCGGAACCAAAATATTTCCCCGACCGGAAAAATATTTTACCTTTTTTTTAGAGAGCCGATTTTTTGCCGAAACATTTTTTTTTTCCCCCGCGGAACCAAAATTTTTTCCCAGGGAGTCTATTTTTTGCCGAAACATTTTTTTTCCCCGCCGAACCAAAATTTTTTCCCACCCGGAAAAATATTTTACCTTTTTTTTAGAGAGCCGATTTTTTGCCGAAACATTTTTTTCTCCCCGCGGAACCAAAATTTTTTCCCAGGGAGTCAATTTTTTGCCGAAACATTTTTTTCCCCCGCGGAACCAAAATTTTTTTCCGGCCGGAAAAATATTTTACCTTTTTTTTAGAGACGCCAATTTTTTGCCGCCGCGGAACCACAATTTGGTTTGCCGCCGCGGAACATTTTTTTTCTCGCCGAACCAAAATTTTTTACCGCCCGAAAAAATAGGTTTTTACCGACTTTCGAAAAAAAAACCGGTTTTTATCGAATTAGAGGTTCGTTACCGCGTTTTCGGTAAAAAATTTTTACCGGTTTTTACCGGTAAACCGGTTTACCGTCCAGCCCTACCTATAATGACCATTAGTCACATGCAGCCAGGAAGAAAATAAAAACAAAAGGAGAAGCATAAAAGAGAAACTCAACTGCGAGAACTGAGAAGATGTCTGTTGAGGTTAGACTTGAAAGTCTGAAGATTGTAGGTTTTGGGGAAGATAGACGCAGGGAGCTTGTTCCAATCACGGGAGGTCATGGGGACTGATGGATATACACGTTTTGAGGTCCCCTGATTCCAAAAAAGGGTTTTTCGCTACATGATCTGTCTGTCTGTGTATGAACAAAATATCTCAACAACAAAAAGAGCTAGGAAGTTGAAATTTTATATTTAAGTTAGGCAGAGGTGGCAAGTGACACAAAGCTTTTGAAAAAAATCGGCCAAAGAGTACTAGTACTTTACTGATGCTCTTTTTCAATTTTTTTAAAATGGGCTTCAACTCTCCAACGATTTTGATTAAAATTCAAAATTCAATTATTTTTTAGATACTCTTTAAAATGTATATTCTCATTTTGCCATTCAAATCTTATGAAGACCACTTTACTCTTGGGCTTCATAGGAAAGATAGGAGAAATGGTTGCCATGTTAACAAAATATAAATATTTTCCCATTTTTATAAATTTTACATCTCTCTAATGTACGTACTGTCGGAAACTAAATATATGTCGACACAAAAAATCTGGTATGACAAGCAGTGGCGTAGCGAGAGGGGGGCCCTTGCTCATCCTTGTGCATCATGCCCCGGGCGCTACTCACAAAGGGGAGTCAAATGGTCCGCAAAACAAAAAATTACTAGACAATTTTTATTATAATTGATTTCTGGAAAATATATTTTAAATTTAGTGCCAGTGTAATATAATAATTTTGTATATTTTACATATAATATTATATGATTTTCCAATGCGGGGGGGGGGCGCTAAAAAAGTATTGTGCCCCGGGCGCGAGGTTAAGCTTACTACGCCACTGGTGACAAGCACAGTACACAACTTTCTCTTACCTTCGGCAAGAGAAAGTTGTGTGCAATGCGGCTAGTCCCACCAGATTTTCAATTTATTTATGATCTTTTTCGCCATCTGATAGACTCTGTCTCTATTTATTTCAATCTAGCCCTGAGCCAGAGGTCCGTTTATAAATTTTACATTTTTTTTTTTAGTCTTTTCCGCATCTTAGGCCATATAGACTTTAACGATAAAACATTATTTATAAACGGTATATTAGCGGGTCCATGCACATTTATTTATACCATTTGGCATCCAAATGATCTAAATAAATATTCTTCGGGCTGCCTGAGATCCGTGGTCTTTAAGACTATCATTATTAACATTTATCAACAACTCTAGCATCTCGGCCACGGGGGGTTTACATTTTGGAATTTTAATATACGGTATCGGCGGAAACTAAATATATGTCGACAGAAAAAATCTGGTGTGGCAGGCACAGAACACTTTCAATTACGGGAGGTAAGAGTAAGTTGTGTCCTGTGCGACCAGTCATGCCAGATTTTTACCTTTGTACTGATGATATTAATTTTTTTTTATTTATTTAATTAAATTCTAAAGAACTCTGCCTTATTTCGATTATCGAGAGATAAGCTTTCTGTTTCTTTTACTTTTTCATAAGCCTATTATTAATTGTTAAAATTGAAAGCGACTTTTTTGCCAAAAACAGGTATTTTACCGATTTGGATAAAAAAGAATAAACTTTAAAGGCCACTTTTTTCCGAAAATTAATTTTTTTCCGCTTTCTACATATGAGATAGGATGCAAACCGCTGACCCCTAGCAGAAGAGGCAAGAACTCTACCATTGTGCTAAGGTCTTTTACGGCATCTCTGACCATTTAAACTCCGTCCCTATTTATTGAAATTGATTGGGAGTTAGCCAATTCAATTTAAATAAATTTTTGTTGCATTTCATGGGGCGGGATGCAATTTTCGGTGGGGCGGTTGGTTGGAAGATTCTATTTACAGGAGACCTTCTCTGGGGAAATGGAAATTTTTTAAATAATATCTTCAAATACTAGCACCGTTAAGATGATTTGTGACTTGAGTTGAGACTTTAAATATTGTAAAAATATTATTTTAGTTTAAAAATCATAATTTCTTTAGATGACTAGTTTTTAAAATTTTTTCAATTTTTTCTCGGGGGGGGGGGGGAAGAGATCGCCGTTCCCCCCCCCCCCCCCCTTTAATCCGCCCCTGCTGCTTTTTCATTTTCATCCATGATGCATATTCTTCTAGACCCGACGCACGGACAAACTCTCTTAATAATAATCATCATCATGTCATGCGCATTATGCTGATTGATCCTGGCAAAGGCTGCCGTCGTTTATTATTTTTTAACTCACCAGTTGTGTAATTATTTATCTGTTTAGGTGATGTCGATAATGTTGCTTAGTGCAATCAAAGCTATTCCTGACTAATGTAGTCTTCCAAATGACGCCCTATTTCGTTTTTATTATCATCATCCTGAATTGTAATTATAGTTAATCTCTATATAGCCGATATACTGTATTAGTGATAGAATCCAAATCGTAGAATCTTCCATGTTTGAGTATAAATGGCAACTTTTGAGAGAGGCACTGCCAAAGACCTGCGGTGAAACTGATCGATGACGAGTCTTTAAATGAATCTCTGCTCTCTTTGGAGCATAGGAGAAATGACTCGGCTTTTACTTTTCTTCTATTTGAATGATCGTGGTTCATAACTTGTGACTAGTAGTACTAGTCAATATCAATCTTTCTTTGTGTCCATGGCCTAACGCGATTGGAATAATCTCCAATATTTTTCTTAAAACCTACAATCTCCACTCATTCAAATCTAACTTTAAAAAGCATCTACTTAAATCTCCCTTGAGTTCCTTCACCCTCTTAATCCCCTCTTTTTGGTTGCATGTGACCACTGGTCATCATAGGCCTTCGGTCCTTATCCTATCAGATTCCCCAAAAAGAAAATTGACACCTCTAATGCTCTAAATTTTTATAAAATTTTTTATAATCATTTAAATTATATATTATTTTTTTCCAATCAGGATTGGTGTTTTTAACAAACGAGAATAGTTCATATCTTTGATTCAAAATAAAAATCACATTACTTGTATTTTAAGAATAAACCACTTAATTAAAGGAACCACAAAAATAATTATACCGAGATCCTTATAATAGCAATATAATCAAAAAAGTTTAGTGGCTACTCGCGACTTGACCAAAATTAAAAAAATAAACGTTATCACTAGAATCAAAACAGATATATTATTTTTATTTTTTTTTATTTTTAGAATCCAGTTCTGAAAGCGAATCATCTAGTACAGAAAGTAAACCAGAAGTGAAAAAATGTAATCCTTTGAAAAAACTTGCTGGCCCAACAGCCCGAGCCAGATTATTAAAACCTCAACCTACTCCAACTCTGAGTAATGGAGAAGCCAAAGACAAAGAAAAAGAGGAAGGTGGTTCAGATTCGGATGACAAAGTAAAAAACGCTTTACCTAAAAAAATTAACCAGATCTTCAAGTGCAAGACGAAGCAAACATCTTGGCAGAACAACAGATTCTGAATCGGAATCAGGTTTTTTTAATTTTAATATTTTCTTTTTTTATTAAGTACGCTTAGATTCATGAAAATCCCACAAACGAGAAATACTCTTATAAATAATATTGGAAAATTGTTCTTTTCTTTATACGATCTCTTCTGAATAAGTCGGGTAATCATAAACTCGGACCACTTAAGATCTTTGAATCATGAATTATCCGAGCTCAGGCTGGCATTTCTTCTGCTCTCTCTCGCTCGACATCGTTTATCAAGTTGTGCTTTGGATTGATTAGGTTCTTCTCAAGTCCCTTAACTCTAAATTTTCCACCGATCCGGCAGCAAAATAATACACTAGGACGGATAAGGCCACATAGTACTTGTAAAAACATATTTCGATCACGTTCATATATTCCTATGGGCTTTCGCACATAAGAACAAATTTAACTGTACTAAATAAGAATATAATAAAGAGATCAAAAAAGATTTTCATAGGTGCTATGAAGCACGTTCCATCCTTGTATGAGCCTAAATATTTTTACATATATATATATATATATAAACATTTTGAAATGAGAACAATGGAATTATTTCAAAAATTTCAAAATTAATTCCCCAGACATAGAGTAGATCAGTCAAAGAAAGAAGGATGATATTTCCTTCACCTACAATTATGAATCTTTATTGATTTGGGAATTAAATTATCCTGAGGATTATTATTAAATACAATTATTAGGCTTATTAAAATTTTTATTACTACGTTATAATAGGTAAATACAAATTTTATTAGAAATAAAAGACTTCTTTTCTTAAAACATCGTTTATTTTAGCAAATAATAAATAATACAATAAAATGTGTTACTAATTTAAATAAAATACAACGTTTCAGCTGCTAATTTTGCAGTATTTTATTTAAATTAGTAACACATTTTATCGTATTATTATTTGCTAAATTAAACCACAATCTGAGCGAAAAAAATGTCTTTTATTTCTAATAACGATAATCGTGAATGTTTAAATCAACTATACAAATTTCATTGTTTGATCTTTTCTTCATTGATTCAAATATTAGATTTAGAAGAGATTAGTCAAAAAGTACACTTTTCCTAATTGTAAATCACAAGACCCTCACCCTGATCGATACTAAGAAATTTGAATTGAGAAGAAATCGGAAAAATAACAGCATTAATAATAATTAAGCTAATAATTACAATTTATTTATTGGTCTTTTTGGTCACACTATCCCTTAATTTGGCTTATATTTATTCAATTTTGATTTATATTTGATTTTGCTCGGATAATAATAAATATCAGTGGTATCAGTGGTAGCCTTTGTTCAATAACAATCTTTTTTTATTATGAGAAATTTTTCGATAAATACAATATTTAAAATGATCCCAAGAATTTTATAAATATGACTCCGCAAAGAGGATGTTTATTTATATCACGTCGAACAATTCAAATCCGAAATACAAGATAGTTAAGATGTTGTTCATTTCTTCTGAAATTTTGCATATGAGATCTGGTTAATGTCTTTTTGTACAAGTAAAAAAAATCAGAGGAAAGAATTTAATTGAATTTATCTGGCTCAAGGTTGTCATTTGAAAAATGTATATATCCTATATTATAAATTCATAGGAAATTTTTAAAAAATTCAAATATGTTGCTCTCATAAATGAAAAATAAGCTTCCCTTGAATTCATGAAAATTTCCTTTTACTCCCCTTTTATTATTATATCCTATATATATTAGGGGTATTCATGATCTTGTATATATGACGTCCTATCGTCTTAAAAGTCTCCTATGTCTTATTTGAGTATACGATATACGACATTGACCTCTCGTATTGCTAAATAGTACATAGGACGGCCACAGGTCTCTTATATCGGTGTCGTATGTTGTAAATCGATTCCCGCCTTTAGAAATGTCAAAGTTATATTCTAACCTAAAAAGTGTTTGTGCAGTTTGTGTTTTGTTTTCAAGTGTTTAGTGTGTTGTTTCTCTTAATTATTTATTTAAAAATAAAAATGAATGAGATATGTGAGACAATTTTAAAAAGAAAAAGACTTTTAGTAGGTTATGAATGTTGTTCGATTTCACCGATAGTCATCAAATACGACATAGGACAAATTTATTTTTGGTCCGTTCGTTAACTTTTGTGCCAAACTGTTTACGATTTAATACATTTACGACAAAACACAAGATCATGAATACCACTATTGCAATATATTTTTTATTTTTAATTTTATAAATACACACATATATATATATATATATATATATATATAAATGTATATTTAATCGTATTATGAATGTGTTGATTGTTAATTAATAATAATTGACATCATTAATAAGTGATTTATTAGATATTTTCTTTCACTCTCCCTATACATAATCAAAAAATTGTAAAAAATACTTTAAAATATTTAAGGATATATATATTTCCGACATCGAAATTAGAGTTCTATTTATAATTTTAATTACATTTAAATATACATTAGGTAACTCGGGGGAAGTCGCCACACTTGAGGATTTTTCGATTAGTACATTGAAAATATATAGAAATAATAAGTTCATGAAAAAAATACCCTTTTATTGTCCAATATTTAATTGATCATTTAGACAAGTTAATTCTCTTCTTAGTATGAAAATAATTAGGAAATTTAATATTAAAGAAAGTCGTTCAATTGTGGAGTTACTCATATATACGGAGAAGATGCCACTAGTTTTTATTTTGTCATTTCGAGGCGTTTTTTATATGTTAATAAAATGTGAATTAGTATTATTATTTTACTTTTTAGTATTTTTAAATTAAATACTTTTATTTAACTTACTCTTTCAAGGTCACCAACTTTGAGTCTTTGTTTAGGACACTTCCCGATGAGCTAGAGGTGTGAAATGTAATACTTAAGGGTCATTTTTGATGACATCAATATATGGTGGTTTTGATCAAAATAGACCAAACTAATGTGGTACTTTATTTGAAACCCTTCGCGAATTAATGTAATTTCAAAAGACTTCTCGATGGGCTAGAGGTCTGAAATTTGATATTTAAGGGTAATTTTTTATGATAATGAATAATTTTTTAATTGGGTCAAAATAGCTCAAACTAATGGGGTATTTTATTTGAAGCCTCACGCAAATAAGGCCCTATTAACTATAGTTTTGAATTTTGATATTTACGAGTCATTTTTTTTTATGATAATGAATAATTTTTCAATTGAACCAAATCAAAATAGGCCAAACTAATGTTCTTGATTTAAAACTCTACGCTAATTAGACAATTTTAGAGAATTTCCATATGTTATTTAAAAGTCCATAATTTTGAAAGTTAATTTAAAAAAATCACACGAAAAAAAAGACTAAAAAGCTTAAAATAAAAATAAAATAAAAAAAAAGATTAAAAAAAATGCTTTTATTTAAATTGAACTAAAAAGAGAGAAATAATTTAATTGTTCTTGTTAAAATTTTTAATATTTATGACTTAAAATATAAGCGTGGGGCGCTTCGAAGTGATTCCGAGGCTCTCGCCCCAAGCTTTTATTTTAAGTCATAAATATTAAAAAATTTTAACAAGAACAATTAAATTATTTCTCTCTTTTTAGTTCAATTTAAATAAAAGCATTTTTTTTTTAAATCTTTTTTTTTATTTTATTTTTATTCATTAATAATTTATTATTATGTTCTTTTATTATTTTTTTTTTATTATTTTCATTATTATTGGATTTTTATTCTTATCATTATATGCATTTATTTATTATTAATTATAATAATATTTTTAATTGCATTTATATTTTATACGATAATATAGTGTTATAAAATAAAACAAAACAAATTTTGAAGTTCATTTCATTTGATTCTGAACTAGATGGCGTCTTCCCCCAAGTATAGGGGGAAGATGCCACCCACTCTTATTTCCTTATTGCTTCAGTATTATGGCTGCTTCAACTTGCATCATATGTCTAACATAATGCATAACTCATTTAGGAACGGAATATTATAATGTTGAACCCATTACGTTAAATTCTCACGAGATCCAAAAAAACGCCGAATAAAGATGATTAATTCAGATAAATTCACAAGCCACACCGAATGCCGGACCAGACTCTTCAAACAAGTGGCTCAGTATTTCCATAAAAGTAATATCGAAAACTTGCGTCTTCCCCCGAGTTACCTTATGTTTACAACTAATATTAAAAAAAATATATTTATTGTTCAAATGACTAACTCTGAGCAAGATCATTTCAATTGTAAGATCATAATACTGTATATAATTTTTTCATAATGGACTTATAATGATGACCGAAACGTTTTCTTTATATTAAAATAACATTCAGAGTATTAACAGGAACAGTTAGATGAAGGCAGCCAGCAAAAGAACAAAAACTTTATTTAAATATCGTCGATGTTTCGGGAACGCGTCGCTCCCATCTTCAGGACGATAAATTGTTAATGTTGTTTAGATTGATTTTGCAGATTTGTGTTGCAATTGTGTATGACCTACATGTATCAATCTAAACAACATTAACAATTTATCGTCCTGAAGATGGGAGCGACGCGTTCCCGAAACTTCGACGATATTTAAATAAAGTTTTTGTTCTTTGCTGGCTGCCTTCATCTACCTGTTCTTGTTGATTATCAATCAGCCATTAATTTCTTCTTCATTCAGAGTATTTATTATTTTTACCTGCCTCTGTCCACTTTTCTCCATTAATCAAAATATTTGACTAATTCTGGATAAGCCATTTCTCTTAGTCTTACCCTTAGCATTCCTTACTTAATAAATATGAATAGATTCCTAAATTTACATCCTTGGCGCTCTGCCTCGAAGTTGGCTTTTAAAGAACAGTGGATAACAGAATAAAATGAAGATAAAAAATTTTTGAAATCCATTCGCATAGACTTATTGGTGGCCAAAAAACTTTCATCACATCCTTCTTTTTCAAATAGTTGCTTTTGCTGTATATTGTCTACTTCAGGATTGTCTCATTTGTCATCTCGAATTTTAGATGGACCTCGCTCCTTTACTCTACTGACTCGATTTGACCTTTCATCCATGATCCGCTAAAACAATAAGAATAATCCCTTAAATGGAACCATTCTCGCACATGCTCTCGATCATGACTTTACGCTAATCGACACCAAACCTTATTACTAGGGTCCGACCGAAACAAGATTTTCAACCGAAACCGATAATCGGTAATTTAAAAGCGCATTCTGTACTTGTTTGCCAGCATATAAATACAAATCAAATTTTTAAGTACTAATTTTTAAAATTTTACATTAAAAATAAATTTTTTTTTAAAAAAAGTATTTTTTTTTTTCAAATCTCGGGAGGGGAGGAAGTAATTACCCCCTTTACCCCCCTCCCCCCTTGAAATATTTTCTTGATAATTCAAAAAAATTTTAAATTTAGGCTATGTATAGCTCGTAAAAAATTGAAATTGGCTATTTGAACTTAAAATAGGCACTAAAAAAGGCATTTATAGATGAAATAGGCACTAAAACCCAGAATCAGCCAAAATAAGCATTATAGGTACTAACAAATGCCTCTTATTTTATTCATAATTTCATGAAACGTATACATATCATATTGGCCTAAATTTTAAGCCATAAATTAAAAAAAGGCAAATAGGGCGAAATCCGAGCCCTACTTATTACACTCTTCTATTTACAGTCTGTATATCAGATAGCAGGTGGACACCACGGATATATAAATGAGATTATTTGACTAAACCCATATAAGATAATCAACATTATCATCATTACTAGAGACCGGATTTTATGCAAAATGCTTATTGCTGAATTTTATAAGCAACCATTAGATATTTAATTTCTATCAGTGGCGGATCCAGAGGTGTTTCTCGGGGGGGGGGGTAATCTGGAGTGACTGGTCTCACAGGACACATTTTTTCCTTAATTTCGGTAATTTAAAGGCTCATTCTGTACTTGTCTGCCAGAATATAAATATAAATCAAATTTTTAAGTATTAATTTTTAAAATTTTACATTAAAAATACATTTTTTTTCGAAAAAAAGTATTTTTCAAATCTCAGGGGGGTAATTACCCCCTTTACTCCCCCCTTGTATCCGTCCTTGATTTCTACACGAATTACGAAAAACTAAGTGTATTGAGATTGTATTTTTTATGCTTTTTTGAGTTTTCATGCTTTTTTCCCCCTTCGTGCTTATTTGAACTTTTTTTTTTCATAAAAAAAACATTCACACTTTTTTCTCATTCACACTCACACTCATGGGCGTCCGCAGGGGGGGGACAACCAGGCACTTGCCCCCCCCCTGGAAAATTAAAATGATACAAAAAAATGTATAAAACAAAAAAAAATACAAAAAAACCTTTCTCAGTATACATCCACCTTGCCGCGGTGAGAAAGCTTTAAATACTAAGAGATGTATAACATTATGAATATCAAAGTACGTTTTTTTTAACTTATCTGGAAGTGACTTGCACCCCCACCCTGCAAAAAAATCCTTGCCCCCCCCTGCAAAAAATCCTACGGACGCCCTTGCTCACACTCACACACACATTCACACAGTCTTTTCGGCAACTTAGGCCATATAAGACTTTGACGATAACCGTTGTATTATTTGAATTTATTTTACGAGTATTTATATATTTTTTAAAAATAATTCAAAACATTATTCAGCAAAAACGTTCATGTAAAGCAAATCCCTCGGCAACTACGTAAATCGTGTCTTCCCTATTCTGACTCGGGCCCCCCTGGACCCCCTACTCTGGCTCGAGCCCGCCTTCGGCGGACCCTCGCAGGGGAGGGGGTAATCTGGTGGGACTGGCCGCACTCTTTCGGTAATTTAAAGTTGCATTCTGTACTTGTTTACCAGAATATACTAGTATATACAAGAGTCATTCCACGTCAAATCGATACACTTTTTAACCTCACCATCTCAGATTTCTATGAAATTTGGGTCATAGGTAGAGTCAATAGAGACTAAGAAAAAGCCCCAATTTCAACTTGATATCTCAACTCGTTTAAAAGGTATGGGGTGTTATAATTGTCAAAAATGGCAAAAAATCGACCTAACCACATCTATTTAAATTGCTATAAAATCACTCAGAGATGAAATAGAGAAATGAATGACATGTCATTTTACAGCTTTTTAGATGCCCTTTCCAAAGATATACAATACAACTGGGGTGGTAATAAAAATTTTTTTTTAATTTCAAAATCAAAAATTTAAAGTAATTTTTTTCAAAAAAGTACCCCTTCGACAATTTTGAAAAAATTCTAAAATAATCCTTGTTTAAAGGATTAAAGATAAAACTAAGTTTCATCATGGGATCATAATGGGTTCATATAGAAAAATTAATTTAAAACAACCCTTTCTCTAGATTTTTGCCATAAAAGTGCAAAAATATAATTTTTTTTTTTAAAAAGTACCCCTTCGAAAATTTTGAAAAAAATTCTAAAATGGTCCTTGCTTAAAGGTTAAAAGATAATATAAGCCTCATCAAGGGATCATGATGGGATCATAGAGAAAAATTAATTAAAACAACCCTTGAGTTAGATTTTTGTCATAATTGGGAAACACTACACAGGCTAACAGTAATTTTGGTACCGGGGATATTTTGAGCTGATCTCTGAGTATATGCGACGTCCTTTTTCCAAAAATGCCGTCAGTTTTGCTCAAATAGCTTTAGTTTTTGAGATATAGAGAATATAACGTTTTAATAGAAATTCTGCTCTAAAGCGGCTCTCATTTTGCTTTTTCTAGTTTTTTGGTGTTTTCTCTTAAAAATATACCGGTAGCTAAGATACATATAAATCTAAAGACTTAGATTAACTATTTTGTTTATAATTTCGTTAATAATTAACCGATTTGCACGAATGAATGATTTCTGGAAAGCTATATAGAATTACAGAATAACGTACATATACGATTTTTGCATTCAGGGATGTTTAAAAAATTATAGGGTTGTCCAAAGTTAAGAAAAACTGGAAAAATTGGATTTTTTTTACTCTCTTAGCCGTGTTTTGCACCACTAAATCACCTCCAATTGGGCTGAATCTTTAGATTTATATGTATCTTAGCTACCTGTATATTTTTAAGAGAAAACACCCTAAAAAAATCTAGAAAACGCAAAATGAGAGCCGCTTTAGGGCAGAATTTCTATTAAAACGTTATATTCTCTCTATCTCTAAAACTAGAGCTATTCGAGCAAAACTGACGGAATTTTTGGAAAAAGGACGTCGCATATACTCAGAGATCAGCTCAAAATATCCCCGTTACCAAAATCACTGTTAGCCTGGCATGCTGTCAGGGGAGCAAGGGAAGCACTGCTTCCCTAAGCAATTGAAAAAATTAAACCAGCCTATTTATTATTTAAAAGTAAACATGCAACGTGTTTAGAAAACATCTCATAACACTGGCGCGAGAAGGCAGTGAGATTGAGTCTCTGACGTAATGAAAGCTGAGCAGCATATAGCTTCCCTAAAGATCGACTCGCGCAGGCGCTTTAAGGCGGAGGGTGTCGTGGGGCGGGGAGGGGAATGCGAGACTCAGTAGGGCTGGACGGTAATGGATTTTCATTACCGACCTCGATAATGAAAAAAAAACCGGTTTTTCTCGAAAGTCGGTAAAAATTTTTTACCGCCCGCGGAACCAAAGTTTGCCGCCGCGGAACATTTTTTTTTCGCGGAACCAAAATTTTTCCCCGTCCGAAAAAATATTTTACCTTTTGACGCCAATTTTTTGCCGCCCGCGGAACAGAAATTTGCCGCCGCGGAACATTTTTTCTCGCGGAACCAAAATTTTTTACCGTCCGAAAAAATAAGTTTTTACCGACTTTCGAAAAAAAAAACGGTTTTTACCGAATTAGAGGTTCGTTACCGCGTTTTCG
This sequence comes from Euborellia annulipes, assembly GCA_023213315.1. Lineage (NCBI taxonomy): Eukaryota > Metazoa > Arthropoda > Insecta > Dermaptera > Anisolabididae > Euborellia > Euborellia annulipes. The sequence goes on along the minus strand of JAKCPI010025284.1, from coordinate 107,569 downwards.
GTAAAAAATTTTTACCGGTTTTTACCGGTAAACCGGTTTACCGTCCAGCCCTACTTGCACTCACTTAAGAGCCGATTTTAAAATTATGGTTGTTAAAACTTCATTGTAAATTTCTAATATTAACTTTGGCTAACGTAATATATATATATATATATACAAGTTGAGAAAGGCGCGGCTTCGCCGCGCCCATCTCAACTTGGCCCTGGCGGGCTGCGTCTCGGGGCGTGATCAGTAGTTTTCCTCTTAATTTTAAAGCCCATATGATTTTTGCCTAAATGAAAATACACTGAATCAAGTTTAAAATTTCTGGAATTTTAAATCCAAAAAAGCATGGTAATATTTGAAGAAGTAGAAGAATTAAAAATTTGGGGGGGGGGGGGGGGGGCAATTATACAAAAAATCTTTAAACTTTTAAACCCCTTGATAGATATTCATTCAAGAATTTTAAATCCAAAAAAGCATGTTAATATTTGAAGAAGTAGAAGAATTAAAAATTTGGGGGGGGGGGGCTCCCGAATTTCAAAATACTCTGAAACAACGATTTTAGATTTTTATCTAAGGAAGGATTCAGCGAAGAAAGCAAATTGTTATCTCTTCTTGTTTAGACATTAAAGTAAAATCAAAATTTTTACTCTAAATTGGGGATTTGGGGCACTTAGGGGCCGAATTAATAAATAAACCCTTAAACAACGATTTTTGATTTTCATCTAAGGAAGGATTCTTTGAAGAAAGCAAATTGCTATCTCTTATGGTTTAGACATTATTGTAAAATCAAAATTTTTACCCTAAATTGGCAATTTGGGGCACTTAGGGGACGAATTTCAAAAAAACCCTGAAACACCCAATTTAGATTCTTATCTAAGGAAGGTCTTAGCGAAGAAACCAAATTGATATCTCTCCTGGTTAAAAAAAAATTTTGAATTTGCCTCTCCGACTCCGCCCCGCCCTCTCTGAATTTCGCCAATCAGCGCTATCCTTGAGTCATCCCTGAGCCTGATTGGTTGTTTCACACATCGGACACCTCTTTAGCCTATTATATATAAGTATGATGATATATGATATATATAGGGAATTTTTAGTTAAGGACCATATTTTTGTTATTAATTATTTATTATTATTATTTATTTATTTATTATTATGTTATTAATTATTTATTAAAAATATAAATAAGACTGTAAAACTTTTCGGCTATTTATTCTGCAGCCGTTATCAAGTACTGTGCACTTGTTCCGACTCAAGTCAAGTTTATCAAAACCCATCATGATCAACGAAGTACCAAGGGCGGATACAAGGGGGAGGGTAAAGAGGGTAATTACCCCCCCCCCCCCGAGATTTGAAAAAAATGCCTTTTTTTTCAAAAAAATTTATTTTTAATGTAAAATTTTAAAAATTAATACTTAAAAATTTGATTTGTATTTATATTCTGCCAATCAAGTACAGAATGCGCCTTTAAATTACCGAAATTATGAAAAAATAGTGTGCTGTGCGACGAGTCACTCCAGATTACCCCCCGAGAAACACCTCTGGATCCGCCCTTGCGAAGTACAGATAAGCAGATTCATAATAAAAAATTTGAGGCTTTCCACATTTTGTAATTCCCACTACTTTAATTTATTGGAAATTTTTAAACTAATAAATTTTTTTAGAATGGTTCCCATTCCATGTTACATTCAACTTATAACGACTACTCGAGTGGAAAGGAAACTGCATTTTTAGATTAATGTGAAATTAACAAATTTTCAGCGGTAGAAAACTTCACTTTCTTAAAATAGTTTTTACTATATTTTGTTATTTTTAAGAACTTGAATAAATAAATTATTAAAAAATATTTTTATTTTGATAGGTTTGCTTGATATAATTAGAATATATGATTTTTTACCAAATATAATAATCAAATCTCAAGAAAAATAAAATTTATTTATGTAAATTATCAAGGAAAAATATAAAATAAACTGAGTTATTGAAGTTAAAATAAATAAACAAAGAAAAATTATAATTTAAAATTGGATTTACTTTAATTTGCAGATATTAAAAAGAGCACCTCTGCAAATGTTACCCGAGAAGCGAAATGTCTTGGGAAGCGACCACCAGCGCTGGTTCGTGGAGGAACAGCTCCTGTAGCGACCACGATGACTTCAGTTGCACCTCGAAAGGGAAAAGGTGGAGGTCGTCGAACAGAACAATCCGATGGGGATAATTCTATTCTTGAAGAGCGCCGTTGTCCCCTTGAAGGATGCGATTCCCTTGGTCACCTGGGTGGACGATTTGAAAAACATTTTACTATTGATGCATGTCCAAGCTATCATAATAAGACACCTCAACAGTGCAAGGTACGTAAATAAATAAATTACAGCTATTCCTTTTACCATATATTAATATTAAGAATGAATCTTTTAAAATAAATTTGCAACTTGATAAAAGATATCAAAAAAATAAATAAATAAATTGTGTATTGACGAGTTCAGTATATTAAGTTTTTTTTTATCTGTTCTATAACAGATATAATCTTCGATGAATGAACCTATAGACCTATCACAACATTTAAATATTATATTAGTAAAAAATAAACTTATCTCTGTAGGCTCTTAAAATCTTATATCACTTTATATTTTTAGGACGCTTATGCAGAACGGCAATCAAAGGAAGAAGAAAGAAAAAAATTATTAGCTGCTTACAACATGAAATCTCCAAAATCAGCAAAAGGATGTCATCCGACTGCTGAACAACGTCACTATCAATTAAAAGTTAAAGAGATGCGAGCTAAAAGGACAAGCACACCAGCACCACCACCGCCCCTTCCATTAGCAACCAATTCGACAAATTATTCAGGACAAGACAACTCAGATTTGATCAAAGTTCGCGAGCCTGTTCTAACTGGACTTGTTCCTGATTATGATTTACGTCTTTTTGAAGAAGCTCAGGCCATCGCCAGTGAGAAGATAGTAAGTTTTTATTTTACACAACGAATGATTGTGATCCGTCACGTCCCACTCGGCTCAGCTCAATTCTCGGGTGTTACTACTTTAATTTTAAATTTTTATCCATTTTTTTTGCTGGAATCCTGAATGATAAAATAATGTTTTTCCTTTGATTTACTAACAAAAATTGAGTGGTTGAGCTGAGTGTGACATGACGGATCATTAATTCATTCTCTCAAGAATTCTACACTCAAAGAAATTTACACTTCAAAAATTTGTATTATTCTCATGACTGAATAGATAGATTAGATGAGATAGATTATTCTAATCTTAAAAACGCTGTTACACCTAAATGAATGTTTATAATAATTTAAAAATTAAAACATATTGCATTAAAATAAGAGAGAATATATTTACCCTTTCCAAAACACTGTCTTGCCTCTAAAAGAAAGAACTAATAAAAATAGATAGATTTGCAAAAAGGATTGGGAAAGGAAGACTCTGACTTATTTTTTTAATTATATATTTATCATTGGTAAATATTTTTAGTGAATACTAACTTTTATTATATATCTATGTATATTTCTAATTTAAAAATAATAATTCATCTTTTCTCTTTTGTTAGGAAGAAGATTTAAAACGTTTACCAAACACAAAAGGAACCAAATATATTGAGCTTGGTAAATTCGAAATGGAAGTTTGGTATCAAAGTCCTTATCCTGAAGAGTTCTCCCGTGTGCCCAAACTTTATTTATGTGAATTTTGTTTACGTTATATGAAAAGTGCTACTATTCTTAAAAGACATACATCGAAATGTGTATGGAGACATCCCCCGGGTGAGGAAGTCTATCGGAAAGATAAAATTTCGGTTTGGGAAGTCGATGGCAAACGTTATAAAGCGTACTGTCAAAATTTATGTCTATTGGCGAAATTTTTCTTGGATCATAAGACACTTTATTATGATGTGGAACCTTTCCTTTTCTATGTGATGAGCATTAGTGACTCCGAAGGATGCCACACCGTCGGCTATTTCAGCAAAGTGAGTATTTTTTTTTTGCCTGAGTAAAATTTTTTGAGCATTGATTTGTAGAAACTAACTTAGATATCACACTTAGTAGTATAGATGAGGAGGCTATTAGCCCAGGGGATAAAGGAGTTAAGCTTGAAAGTTGAAGACAACTCAAGTTCAAATCCACCTCATGGCAAAAGATTATTCAATTCTCTTTGAGATGCCTCCTCCTGAGGAAGGAAATGGGAACCCACCTCAGTATTCTCATGAAAGTTACTCCTCAGAGTAATCACAACGTGTCACTTCAGACACAAATGACTGTATAGATAATATAGATGAAATAGATTATTATAATCTTAAAAACGCTGTTACACCTGTAATATTATATGTCTAAAATTTTTTGTGTAGTTTTTTATAGGTGATGGTGCAGGTGACTAGCAGATTAGAGGAATAGCTGGTAAGAATTAAACTTCACTAATTGCCTATTGATTTAAGGCGGGCGACTAATAAAAGTCTCTGCAATAGATTAGTTAAGTTTCATTCTTCCCAGCAATTTCTCTAAACTACCAGCCAACTGCAGCATAACCTGAAAAAACTACACAAATCTGGTGTTCATAGCGACAGTAGAAGTATTTGTAAATTTTTTTTCAGTTGTGAATAAAATCAAAATTTTACTTTTTTATCTTATCTTAAATGAAATTCTTATCAAAAATTGATTTGATTCATATTTTTAATACATTTTTTACATAAGTGGAATTTTAAATAACTTCACTTTCTGGTGGGTTAATACTGGTAACAAAACCGCGAAAATGACAATAAAATAAACATTAATTAAAGTTAAAGCCCAATCTAAATAGGATTCAGAATTAAGCTTATAAAAAGATTTAATGTTCACCGATTCTAGTGGGAGCAAATTAATTTGAGTTTTCAAAATCTCGTTCATTTGGTTTTGTTTCAATTAATTAGAACATTTTCCTAAGGTGAGTCAATATTAGTTAATGGGCAGCCATTAAATCTTTTTATTACTTTACTTTTTTCTACTATGGCTTTATCCCATTTAAGCAGACTTATTCATTAAAGTTACTTTTGTTCACTTAGTGCAACTTTCCTTATGTATGTATAATAAAAATATTGATTTCTTGAAAATATATCATACAAAGATATTTTAACAAATTTCGGTTCTTTGATCACGAGCTTTTACTAACACATTTTATTTTGAACAAATAATTAATAAATAGCATTTGATTTCACTTTCATTTTCTATTCAAATTTGATGCAATATTTGTCCTAATTGTTATAAATAATATTTCAAACTTTTGTTTTCAATTAATAAAATAAAATTTTTTAATCTAGTCTTGTCTTTTAAAGTTCTTTTTCCACTTAGTCAATGTTTATTGATTCAGCAAGATTATTTATTTTCAAAAGAAATGACTAAACCATTCATTCATTTTTACTTTCTCTTACCCTATATATGAAATATATAGAGAAAGAAAAGTATTGCGATCATGTCAAAAATTCGATGTCAAAATTTTGATGGATATACCTGGTACATGTTTTGAGGTCCCCTGAGTCCAAAAAAAGTGGGTCCCGCAAATTGGCCTGTGTGTGTGTGTGTGGACACTTTTGACCATGAAGGAAATGAGCTAGGAAGTTGAAATTTTATATTTAAGTTAGGCACTTTCCGAATTCGTGTTAATAAGCTTTTAAACAAAATCGGCCAAAAAGTACTAGTATTTTACTGATGTACTTTTTCAGTTTTTTTCAATTTTCTCAAAATTTGCTCCAAGGATTTTTTTTTTAATTCATAAATCAACTATATTTTAGATGCTCTTTAAAATGTATATTCTCATTTTGCCGTTGAAATCTTCTGAGGACCACTTTACTCTTGTTCTTAGATAGGAGAAATGGTTGCCTTGGTAACAGAATTTAAATCTGTTTCTTTTTATTAGATTAAAATTTAGATAAATCAATTATTATTTAGATGCCCTTTTATTTTTATTTTATTTCTGTCTTTAATTGTTTCATAGAAAACATATCTCTCTCTCACTTGCCAACATTATCGTCTGTCTCTCTCTTTCTACTCGTTTTAAATTCACTTTCCGCCTTATCCTTCCATAGGCCCAATGTTAATTTCCTATAGGAATTTGTATGTTAATTTCGATTCAAAAGGGGGTCCCCTTTGGAACTTTATACGCATTTAAAATTTTTTTTTCCAATTATGAAATTTTGTATTTATTTAGGATTCTATATTGTGTATAAAATGTCCAAATATGAGATTAAAATTTTGAAAAATAACCATAGTTTATTTCAAGCAGTCAACATTTAAAATGCAAGTTTGAAACTAAAGTGCTATGGGAAACTAAATATATCTCGACACAAAAAATCTGGTGTGACCAGCACGGTGCACAACTTTCTCTTACCGAAGGGTTACCCTTCGGTAAGAGAAAGTGTGCTGTGCTCCCGTCACACCAGATTTTTTAATGTCAAATTCTTGGGCGCGAAAATAATTTGTCATTTGTTGTATATTCTGCTATTATATGTCGAATATTTCGCCAGAAATTTGTAGGGTTGCCCAAACCCCCCTCCGCTCCTTCCTTCTCTTTTTTAGATAATATCTTTGAAAGTATTCGGGACGAAATATTAGATAGATTAATCAATATGGGATATAAAGATGTACATGCTAATATAATAATAATAATAATAATAATAATTCTAATTACCCTTATCACTGCGTGCATCTAGTTCCGGTTTGGGTTTTAGAAAAATTTCAGACAGGTATTGAACAACTAGCGCTCTTTGTTAGTAATCCAGCCTCCTGAATTCCTCGTTCGATCTTTCTTGCTAGAAAATCGAGAGGATAGAGTATTTCTGTTTTAACTAAGGTGGCAATTTTTTTATTTATATTTCAGAATTTCAATCTTGGCTTTTAAAAAATATATGTTTGGTCTCTTTTGCAATTTCTTGGCCATCTTTCGAATTGGCTAAGATTAATGAACTCTGACACTATCCGGAATAAATAAAAATTTTGAATTGCGATTGCATATAAACTGAACTATTTAATTTATTTTGAATTTTATTTTGAAATTCTTTTTCATCTATTATTGAATGATTGGAATTCGTTTAGGCTTTTTAAAAATACTCTTACTCTTCTACTCTATAGTTCCATTAAATAATAACAATAAACAAACACATTACTTACATTATCTTTGGTCCAAAACAACTCAATATTTAGATGATTCTTTACCCAGGCATTTCGGAATCTTCCACTGAATGCTCTGAACGCTCCTTATATTCTAACTCTTGACTTTTGGCTTCCTGGACGATATAGATTACGTCACGCTGATAACAAAATGCGCATGCGTTTTAAACGCTTTAAAACGTAAATTTTTTCACGCCCTCCTATTACTCTCTCCTTGGAGATAGAACAAATTTGGTATTATGAAAAATTTCATTTTCAATCTCTATCTATATGTTTTTTTTTTTTGTATTACTTAAATGAATAGTAAAATTGCTTATATCAACATCAGTAAGTTTGTCCCCACTTACCATAGGTGTAACTAGAGAATTTGGCTGCCGCCATCCTCGCTGAGGGGGGGGGCATGGGACCAGCTATCCTGGAAAGCCCCATATTTTCTCAATTTTTCTTGGGGCAAAGAGCTTTCTGGGGGGACCACGAGCCTTCTGGAGAGGGGGGGGGGTGCCTCGCCCGGCACCCCCCTAGTTACAATATAGAAGTGAAAAGTATTTGTGTTCGAAACCATTTTCACCACCAGTACACTCCTGCAAATAGGCTACCCACTTCTCATTCAGACATATTATGTTTCTTGAATTCAGGCTGGAATATTTCCACCGGGGATTTTGCCAGGAAACATCACCAGACTGACCATCCAAGAGCAATGACTCTTGTATCCTGTCGAATTGTAGCTCTATATTTTTATTTAACAACACTCTGAGCGTTGTTTATTGGTGAGGCCAAACATCCCATGGCCCCCGGGAATCGAACCCAGGATCTCCAACCTTTCCGGGGCATAGGCATGCTGTCCATTGCACCAGGCCACCGGACCCTCGACCTACACCAATAAAACTCACTTCCCCTTATATGCAGTTAGTCGCGCAAGTTACTAACAAAGTGAAAAACTTTAAAGAAGAATTTATCACTTGTGCGCCGCTTTTTAAACCAGTAGAGGGATAGATATCCGAGTCTGCTCTAACACACTACTGTAAGCAGCAAAGCCTTTAATGCCGTGGGGTTCGTTATAGTTAAATATTTTTCAAGATCTATATATTTGAATAAGATAATAGGCCTAGTATTCAAAATATCTAGATTCGAACTTAAATAGTCATAGATACCATGGCGAACATAAACATTTGCACCCTAATAGGATTGGGAAGTTACAGCGGCCCGGGATAATTCCAGCTCGACCGGCCTCATCTATAGTTTTAAGTATTGAAGAAAATAAGATCAGATATATAAAATGATTTTTAATTTAAATATAAATATATATAACATTAAATCATAATAAATAGTCTGTTGTGTTAAGTGTGGATGGGGTGTTGGCAGACGGGTAGTTCCGGACTCCGATGAGAGTGGAGGAGCTCTCACTGAAAGTTCCAGGGGCCGTTGGAATAAAGAGAGACCTCCCTGGACTTCAGTTGCCAATTTAGAATGGCTGCCCTCGGAGTCAGGAATAATTTTAGTTAATAAAAGACAAAAGTTTGATGACGGAGGCCGAGTGTGTTTATTCATTTATATAATTTTTATTATTCATATTTTACATAGTTCTTATTATTCGTTTACAATTTTTTCTCGCCAACTATATATATTTGTTGGCCTCACATTTCACTCTCTTTTAAACACCTTAACTTCAAATGTCAGTCAAAAATTTATCTTAAATAATTTCAACTCACCCTTACAAAGGCGGATTCTCCCAAGGGTTAGTGTCTCACTTTCGTTATTTTTTCACTTAAGTCCTTTGGCTCTGTGGGACACTACAAGTCTCTTAGAGACATTAAGCTACAACAAATAAAGCGACAACAAATAAAACAACAACAAATACAACCACTCCCTCTTCAAGATTCTTCTCCCTTCCTCCCTCGTAATTGTTGTCCAATTTTACGAATTTGGTCCACATGTCTTCTAATTTTAATTCCTTCTTCCGTTTTAATAATATAATTTCTTGATCCTTCAGATTCTATTATTTTGCCAAATTTTCATTTAGGTTCCGATCCATAATTCCTGTACGCGACTAAAGTTTTATTAGGATATATAGCCGATTTCTTCTTCTTTCTTTGCCTGATTATTCCTTATTCCTGCAGTGCGGGGTCGGCGGAATTTGGAATTTTGGTTTCATGGGTTTTTGCGACCGGGAAGGAATAGTACAGGCTGGCCCGTCACACGGTCTGACGCCTGTTGAAAATATAGAAGGGAAGAGACTGACATGCAAAGAATAGAAGTAATGCCAGTCCCAGCTAGGGTAGCTCGTGGTCGCCATCCACGTACCCAACCGGGCCATTAGTTGTCGGGTGATAAGGGGCCAATCGTTTATGCTTGATTCCTATATCTTGTAAAAATCTTTTAAATTCTTCTGAACAAAATTGAGGACCGTTGTCACTAACTAAAATTTGACAATTCATACAATTTTTAACCTCGTATTCAATGTCGCTATCTATTTTTGGCCACCAACCATAGGATCTAGCTAAAGCTTTCATACGAACAATACCTACATGCCCCTCGTGCAGTTCTTGAAGTATCTTTTTCCTCAGATTCGAAGGGATTACAATACGATGACCTCTAAAGAGACATCTTGATTGTAAAGACCATTCTTCTAAATTTGTTTTAAAATAATTATCCATTCTTGAAAAATTTTCTCCCTTCGATAATGCCTCGACAAATTTAACCAAATTTTGAGGATCATTTTTAAGTTCTTCTGCGATATATTTGCTTTCAATTGACAAAACCTCTAATTGATTAATCTCAAAAATATCAACATTATCAACAATTTTTTAAAGTGAAACTTTTATTATATCCTCCCAAATTTTTTGGCTCTTCTATCAGCATGTCGCGTTACAGGTCGTGACGTCAAGTGCCGTGACGCTACAAGTCATGACGTCACAATTAGTGACGACAAAAATAAGAAAGTTAAAATTTAATATATATAACGAATTATAAAAAAATCTGGTGTGACTGGCGCACAGCACACAACTTTCTCTTACCTTCGGTAATCGAAAGTTGTGTTCTGTGCTTGTCACACCAGATTTTTTGTGTCGACATATATTTAGTTCCCGACATGACAGTACGGAACATATGAATTCAGATGTAAAATTTATAAGTATGGGAAAATATTTATATTTTGTTACCATGGCAACCATTTCTCCTATCTTCCCTATGAAATACAAGAGTAAAGTGGTCTTCAGAAGATTTCAATCGCAAAATGAGAATATACATTTGAAAGAGCATCTAAAAAATAATTGATTTTTGAATTAAAAAAAAAATCGTTGGAGCAAATTTTGAGAAAATCGAAAAAAACTGAAAAAGTACATCAGTAAAGTACTAGTACTCTTTGGCCGATTTTGATTAAAAGCTTATTTTTCCGGTCCCGGGGGGTGTTTAACTAAAATATAAAATTTCAACCTCGTAGCTCAATTCCTTCATGCTTAAAATTGAACACAGACACACCCACACACACACCCACCCACACACACACCCACCCACACACACACAGACAGACCATGTCGCGAAAACCACTTTTTTGGATTCAGGGGACCTCAAAACGTGAAGATCCATCAAAATCTCGACATCGAATTTTTGACATGAATCCAATACTTTCTCTCTATATATATATTACATATATACATAGGTAAGAGAAAGTAAAAATAATTGTGAGATTTAATAATTCAATTTTTAAATTGATAAAATATAATTTTTAAAATAATTTAAAATGATCCCGAGCCAGCCAGTTTCCCATAATTACGAAAAGGCGAGGGTCCGCCGAAGGTGGGCCCGAGCCAGCAGGTGGGGGGTCCAGGGAGGCAAAGCTCCCTGGCTAGACGCGCCGCCCTCCGTTACCAGTTACCAAATAAATATCGTTCACAGTTTTTAATATGCCTGTATTGATTTACCATTATCATTCATCATTTTCCAATTATTAAGTTAAGATTAAAAACGCGATTTTAATACCCTTAATTGAACAATTTTCTGAAAACTTTCAGTTAAACGCCTACGATCTGAAAAAAGTTTCACTTGCATCGTGGTTTCATAAAACCACACAATGATTTTTTTCTTTATATGGAATAGGTAAACGTGAAAGCACGTCTGCATTGATATTTTCAGCAGTAGGTTTGTATTTAATCTTCTTCTTCTTCGATTGAAGAGATGAAGTCAGAGGCGTACCGAGGCAGTTGGGGGCCTGGGGCGGCACTAGAAGAGGGGGCTCTATATTGAATTTTTTTTGGGAGGGGGTGCTCATCTTTAAATATCCTTCATCTCCATACACAAAAATATTTTTAAAATACCGTATATCCCTGAACCCCAAGGGAAATTTTCATTAAATTTTTTTTTTTCTAAATTTTTCCGTTTTTACTTGAGCCCTGAGGGCCCCGGGGCCTCTCAAAGAGAAATTTTCATTAAATTTTGTTTTTTTCTAAATTTTTCCGTTTTTACTTGAGCCCTGAGGGCCCCGGGGCCTCTCAAAGAGAAATTTTCATTAAATTTTGTTTTTTCTAAATTTTTCCGCTTTTACTTGAGCCCTGAGGGCTCCGGGGCCTCTCAAAGAGAAATTTTCATTAAATTTTGTTTTTTTCTAAATTTTTCCGTTTTTACTTGAGCCCTGAGGGCCCCGGGGCCTCTCAAAGAGAAATTTTCATTAAATTTTGTTTTTTTTTTCTAAATTTTTCCGCTTTTACTTGAGCCCTGAGGGCTCCGGGGCCTCTCAAAGAGAAATTTTCATTAAATTTTGTTTTTTTCTAAATTTTTCCGTTTTTACTTGAGCCCTGAGGGCCCCGGGGCCTCTCAAAGAGAAATTTTCATTAAATTTTGTTTTTTTCTAAATTTTTCCGTTTTTAGTTGAGCCCTGAGGGCCCCGGGGCCTCTCAAAGAGAAATTTTCATTAAATTTTGTTTTTTTCTAAATTTTTCCGTTTTTACTTGAGCCCTGAGGGCCCCGGGGCCTCTCAAAGAGAAATTTTCATTAAATTTTGTTTTTTTTTTTCTAAATTTTTCCGCTTTTACTTGAGCCCTGAGGGCTCCGGGGCCTCTCAAAGAGAAATTTTCATTAAATTTTGTTTTTTTTTCTAAATTTTTCCGTTTTTACTTGAGCCCTGAGGGCCCCGGGGCCTCTCAAAGAGAAATTTTCATTAAATTTTGTTTTGTTTTTTCTAAATTTTTCCGCTTTTACTTGAGCCCTGAGGGTCCCGGGGCCTCTCAAACAGAAATTTTCATTAAATTTTGTTTTTTTTTCTAAATTTTTCCGTTTTTACTTGAGCCCTGAGGGCCCCGGGGCCTCTCAAAGAGAAATTTTCATTAAATTTTGTTTTGTTTTTTCTAAATTTTTCCGCTTTTACTTGAGCCCTGAGGGTCCCGGGGCCTCTCAAACAGAAATTTTCATTAAATTTTGTTTTTTTCTAAATTTTTCCGTTTTTACTTGAGCCCTGAGGGCCCCGGGTCCTCTCAAAGGGAAATTTTCATTAAATTTTTTTTTTTCATAAATATATGGGGGCCTATGCCGGCTCGGGGCCTGGGGCGGACCGCCCCCCCCCCGCCCCTCCCCTCGGTACGCCACTGGATGAAGTGACTGTTATATTTAACAATAAGAGGATAAAGGAGTAAGCAGCCAGGTAATTAGTCTCCACGAAATGAAACTCTCTGTTGAGGACACACTTTCGGTTTTAATGAAATATAACCATCATGAGTCCATTTATCGAGAGTGTGAGCTCAAATGACAAAACATTGAGTCACATTGCGGAGTTGTCAGTAGATGTGTATTATACATAAATTATTTGTATAAAATACAAAGCAATGCAATCAGCTTATACGAAGCGCAAAGTTTGAGATACAAAATTGTTTTAATTAATGATCTTCTTCTTCTTCTGAATGATCTAATAATCTTCTTCTTCTTCTTCTTTCTTTGCCTTAATCCCGCGGTGCGGGGTCGGCTGAGAGGGTGGGAGTTTTTGCGACCGGGAAGGAATAGAACAGGCCGGCCCGTCGCACGGTCTAACGCCTGTTCAAAATATAGAAAGGAAGAGACTGACCAGCAAACAAGGGCGGATACAAGGGGGAGGTAAAGGGGGTAATTACCCCCCCCCCCCCCCGAGATTCGAAAAAAATACCTTTTTTTCGCAAAAAAATTTATTTTTAATGTAAAATTTTTAAAATTAATACTTAAAAATTTGATGTGTATTTATATTCTGGCAAACAAGTACAGAATGCGCTTTTAAATTACCGAAATTAAAAAAAAATAGTGTGCTGTGCGACGAGTCACACCAGATTACCCCCCCCCCCCCCGAGAAACACCTCTGGATCCCCCCTTGCCAGCAAAGGAAAGAAGTACTGCCAGTCCTAGCTAGGGGAGCTCGTGGTTGCCATTCATATCTACAAGATGTGAACCCCTGGGCAATAAGTTTGCATTTAATACTGAATCTAAAAGACTGTAAAAATAAAGCATAATTCTGCAATCGAGAAGCAGCCATGGCTGGAATACACTTATTCTCCGCAAAAATATATATACATATGTCAAAGGCTTGTGGTCTGTGAATAATGTAAAAGACCGAACATATAAAAATGAGTAGAACTTTTTAACACCAAAATAAATAGCTAAAGCCTCTTTCATAATAACACTATACTTTTCCTCTGAACGATTTAACGTTCTTGATGCGAATGCTGTTGGTCTTTCAGATTTATCAGGATACACATGAGATAAAATAGCGGGAATTCCATGTTTACTAGCATCCGTTGCTGAAATAACAGAGAAACAGGGGTCAAAATGTGCCAAAAGTTGCTCAGAATTCATTTCCTCCTGCCATCTCGAGAACTGGTCGAAGGCCGTCACGCAGTAACGGAAGCCGTTGAATGGTGGTAGTGGGCCGATGATGTCTACGTGGACGTGTCGAAATCTCGCAGTTGGTGGTGTAAAGTCGCCGATCGGAGTCACTGTGTGGCGGGTGACTTTCGACCTTTGACACGCCAGGGAAGTGCGGGCCCATTCGCGGCAGTCCTCCCTCACTCCTGGCCAGACGATGCGCTGCGAGACGAGTTTTGCCGAGGCAGCCGAGCCTGGGTGGTTGAGCTAGTGGAGGGTGTCGGAAACCTGACGTCGTAGTCTGGCCGGGACGAAAGGCCGTGGGTATCGCAAATGAGAGTAACATCGGAGCCGGTATTTGCTAGCCAGAGGGCGGAGCTGGCTGCAGCTCCGCGAGCTCCCCGTCGCTTGCTTGCAGGCAGGCAAGCTCTTCGAAGTTCACCGGGGCGGCGATGGCGTCGACGCGGGAAAGGGTGTCGGCGACGACGTTGTCGCGGCTCGCGATATACTGGATGTCCGTGGTAAACTGCCCGATGAAGTTGAGGTGGTTGAACTGGCGCGGAGAGCATTGTTCCCGCTTGAGGGTGAAGGCGAAAGACAGCGGCTTGTGTTCGGTGTAGATCGTAAAATGCTGGCCCTCGACCATGTGGCGCAAGTGTCTGATCGCCTCGTAGATCACCAGGAGGTCGCGGTCGTACGCGCTATACTTGACCTGAGCTGGGCTGAGCTTCTTCGAGAAGAAGGCTAGCGGTTGCCAGGACCCGTTAACATGCTGCTGGAGAGCGGCGCCCAAGGAGGTCGCCGAGGCGTCGGTCATTAGTGCGAGGGGAGCCGTTACGCTGGGGTGTGCCAGCAGCGTCGCCTCTCCCAGGTGGTTCTTGGCTCTGGCGTTCTGGCATGCGTCTTCTCGGGAACACGCAGACGTCTGACCTGGGTGTCGACGAAGAGGCGGGTGGGTCGATTGGGGCAGCTCGTCTCCGCCACTACTTGCTGCCTGGGGCGTTTCCCGACATGGAACAGGGTGGTCTGCATCTCTTCGCCTGGCTCCCGTGTTGGCGGTGGTAGCAGCAAACTCCGTCGTTGACGAGCTCGTTTGGACGAGATCGCTTCTCTTGGTGGGGGCGCGAGGCACGGAAATTGCGCGTAATTTCCGTGACCAGCTCCGCGACGGCGGTCTCGATGGCGCCGGAGGAAGCAGTGGCTCTAGGCTGGGCGATGGCGTGGCGGGGGCGGCGGTGCTGCCGGGGAAGGCGGCGGCGTAAGTGGAGGCGGCGGCGGTGGTCGTGGCGTCCAGGGCGGTGCTGTGGAGAGCACCTCGTGTAGCCTGTCGTCAAGGCGAGCCACGTCCTCCAGGCTGGCGTCACCTTGGGCTGCGACGTAGACCTGTATCTCCTTAGGTAGGTGGCTCGTCCAGAGATGTCTAAGCATCGCGTCAGAGATCTCTGGATACAGGCTCCGGAGGGGGCGGAGAAGCGCGGACGGCTTCATGCTCCCGACATACCCGGGGTTCAGGAGCTGCTGGAACCTCGACGTCTGCGAGGCGGTGAATCTCTGAATCATGTCCTCCTTCAGCCGCTGGTACGGTTGATCCGCGGGCGGGTTCTTTATTAGGTCCTCCATCTCGTTGTCGTACCGTTCTTCCATAATTGAGACGGCGAAATTGAATTTGGCCTTCTCCGTGGCCACTATATTACTTTCTCTTACCTCTATATATATGTTAATATATATAGAGAGAGAAAGTATTGGATTCATGTCAAAAATTCGATGTCGAGATTTTGATGGACCTTCACGTTTTGAGGTCCCCTGAATCCAAAAAAGTGGTTTTCGCGACATGGTCTGTCTGTGTGTCTGTCTTTGAACAAAATATCTCAAGAACGAAAAGAGCTAGGAGGTTGAAATTTTATATTTAAGTTAGGCATCCCCATGGGACGTGACCCGAAGCTTTTGAACAAAATCGACCAAAGAGTACTAGTACTTTACTGATGCACTTTTTCAGTTTTTTTTGATTTTCTCAAAATTCGCTACAACGATTTTTTTAAAAATTCAAAAATCAATTATGTTTTAGGTTCTCTATAAAATGTATATTCTCATTTTGTGATTGAAATCTTCTGAAGACCACTTTACTCTTGTATTCCATAGAAAAGATAGGAGTAATGGTTGCCATGGCAACAAAATATAAATATTTTCCCACGTTTATAAATTTTACATCTTAAATTTAATTGTACCCTACTGTCGGAAACTAAATACATGTCGGCACAAAAAATCTGGTGTGACAAGCACAGAACACAACTTTCGATTACCGAAGGTAAGAGAAAGTTGTGTGCTGTGCGCCAGTCACACAGATTTTTATTCTCCAAGAGTAGGGATGGTTTTTTTTTTTAACCGGTTTTCGATTTTTCCGGTTTTTTCGCCGTCGGAAAAACCTTAGGGTTAAAACTGCTATCAAAAAACCGGTTTTCTCAAAAACCGGTTTCCGGTTTTTTTTCTTTTTTTTTGGCTTGAGGAAGTAATTAAAACACTTTTATATTCATTGAAGCTTAATGAGGGATAGACCGAAACTCCTCAAACTATTCTTATTTTTCGGCAAGGGTGTAAGAAGGGAAAAACAAAAAATTTTTTTTTATTTTCCCAAATTAGTTTATTTTCTAATATTTCGAAGGCACAAAGGCTCTTCTTCTTCAGAGGAAGCTCATTTTACACTCCCCTAACATTATAATAACTAGGGCTCGGATTTCGCCCTATTTGCCTTTTTTTTAATTTATGGTTTAAAATTTAGGCCAATATAATATGTATACGTTTCATGAAATTCTGAATAAATTAAGAGGCATTTGTTAGTGCCTATAATGCCTATTTTGGACGATTTTGGGTTTTCATCTATAAATGCCTTTTTTAGTGCCTATTTTAAGTTCAAATAGCCAATTTGGGCTTTTTTTGAAATTTCATAATAAATTCATTTTATATCACAAATCCGGAGAAAAATTACAAAAGAAAACGAAAAAAAGGTCGAACGAAAAACGGTGCCTCAGTTGAGCTTCGCCCCCTCCGCCCTCATTCAGCCATCTCTGTGCAAAGGAGGTGATTGTTTTATCTTTGTTTCCAAAAATAAGACATCAATTTTTTATATTATTTCTTAAATAATGCCTTTTTAAGTGCCTTTTTTGTGCCTATTTTTACAATAAATGCCTTTTTAAGTGCCTATTTTAATAATTTTTACTGCTTAGTTGCCTGCCTATTTTAAAGATTTTTAGTGCCTATAAATCCGAGCCCTAATAACAGCCAAGGATTTTGCATCCAAGAAAGCCATTTGTCTCCGGTAACTCTTGAGTCATCAGTGTGGTATATAGGAAAAGATCAAACAAAAATCGATTTATTTACAAGGGGTTATTATTTACACGAAGATATATATCTCAGCCAAAAACATCGGAGATGCAAAAAGGGGCGCCTCGCATTATTTTTGCCCAGCGTCGAGGTGAAATCAAAAAAATGCGCCTCGCTTTTCTGATTTATATAAAAGCGAGGAAATATTTTCACTTAAATAAAACCCCTACAGAATTTTATTTGTTTCATATATCCTCGCTTTTATATAAATCAGAAAAGCGAGGCGCATTTTTTTGATTTCACCTCGACGCTGGACAAAAATAATGCGAGGCGCCCCTTTTTGCATCTCCGATGTTTTTGGCTGAGATTTCACTTCTTTTTGTGAAATATTGCATTTAAATATTATTTAATAATTTTTGTTTATTAAATATTAAGTTATCCCATGAATAGATATTTTAATATGCATTCCAAACAGTAAAAAATAAATACATCGTTTGGTATTAATTCAAAACGATAAACATAGGATTTCCCTAAATTTTATAAAATTTTAAGTTTTTTATTTTTGTTATGTTGGTAGAATGTTAATACATCGTTTGGTATCCATTCAAAACGATAAACATAGGATTTCACCAAATATTATAAAATTTTAGGTTTTTTATTTTTGTTATGTTGGTAGAATGTAAATACATCGTTTGGTATCTATTCAAAACAATAACCATAGGATTTCACCAAATATTATAAAATTTTAGGTTTTTTATTTTTGTTATGTTGGTAGCACTTCTTATCACGTTAATCTATTGTATTTCTATCTGAATGGATTTATCCTAAAAATTGTTATTCCATTAGGGATGAAAATTACTAATATTAATAGATATGTATCTAGACTAATATTAATAGATATGTACCCTGACGTCATCAGGGAGCAAAATAGTCAAAATTGTCTTTTCGCCATGTTAAAGATAGGACAAATTTGAAATTTTGAATACCTCTCAAAAAGTCACTTTTGATCCAAAATGAAATTTTATAGCAAAGGTATCGGGTTTTTGATAGTATCTATTTGTATTTTAAATTTCATCCAAATCGGTCCAGCAGGGAAACCTGTAGCTTTGTCTAAAAATTTGAAAATTGAAGAAAAGAATGAAAAAAAAAGAAAAAAAAAAAAAATAAGAGACTAACTTTTGACCTTCCAAAATTGGCAAAATCTCAAATTTGAGCCTCTGTCATTCTTTTTGGGACTGGAATTTTTTTGTGCTCAAAATAATCCTTATTTATTCTA
This sequence comes from Euborellia annulipes, assembly GCA_023213315.1. Classification (NCBI taxonomy): domain Eukaryota; kingdom Metazoa; phylum Arthropoda; class Insecta; order Dermaptera; family Anisolabididae; genus Euborellia; species Euborellia annulipes. The sequence goes on along the minus strand of JAKCPI010025284.1, from coordinate 89,033 downwards.
GATTAATATAAAAAAAATTTGGCTCCGATATCTTAAAAGAGATATTCGCCCAGAAAGAGAAAAGTTTCTCAAAAAAATTTTTTCACGTCCCTATCTTTTATTAAGGATTTAAAATCATTCTTGATAATATAGTCTAGGGACGACTCGTCCATCTAAATGCAATGGGCCATTGGAATCTATTGAGATATCAACTAAATGGTAGAATTAAGAGTTTCTTTGCTTTCTTTTGCTTTTCACTTGCTCGGCGACGAGTCGCTCCCGCGACTCTTGATATATATATATATATTACGGAGGTTTTGAACTTAGCGAGGTTTAACTTATCGAGGTTCTACTGTATAATTAATTAACAAAAAAAAATCATTTTTTCGCCATGTATTCAATGGAGCGGTCGGAAGAAAGATGGCCGACAATTCTAACGGTCGCTCGTATGGCCAGACTCTGATATACAGGGACTCTAAGAACGGCTGCTTACAGCGCCTCTTAACGGCAGCGCCAGTGAAATATGAAAGGCTTTTCTCCCGAATGAATAAAATACCCTGAATAAAAACTATATCGTATCTATATGGTTTCTCACCCAAATGAATAAAATTGTTAAGTGAATGGTTTTTCTCCAGTTTAAATAAAAAGCATAAAGTTACAAGTTAACATATATATTTATTAAAATTAAAAAAAAATATATACAATATATTTAATACTATTATTAAAATAAATATAACAAAAGCATATAAAATATTTCTTTTTTTCAGTCAACTTCTAATAAAAAGCATAAAGTTCCAAGTTAACATAACATATACAGTATATTCATTAAAATTAAAAATGACTAAAGTATACATTATTGTTGTTCATAAAAAATTCGAAAAAAATATACAATATATTTATAATTATAGGATAATTATTATTAATTTTGGAATTGTTCAATTTTGAAATGCTCGGAGCAAACCTCGTGATGAGTATGAATATTTGTTGATTTGTTAAAGAAATCAGGATTATTTACTGTATAATTTGTATCCATGAATCTCGAAGCTGTATATTCAGTGGAAAACAAAACATTTTTATATTTTTCGTTCCTGGATTTCCTCTCCGGTTACATGCTGTACGAACAAATATATATTTATATTTTTTGAAATGCCAAAACAAATAAATTGAGCTAAAAAACCAACCTGATTTTGTATATTTGAAGAAATTCAATCGTTGACAATTTTGATCAGGAAACACATTGACTTTGTTTCATATGCTTGAAATGACAGTTATTCACTGGTTTTTTGAAAATAACCGTAATGCATGGATGGACCTGAAGTGAACAACTTCAATAAATTGATAATTTGTAGAAGGAATAAAAAATAATTTATTTAGTTTGAAAAATAATAATAATAATATAAACTTTTTACAAAAACAAAAACAGTCGCAAGGCAACGAACAACAAAGAGGGAAGCCTCTAACAATGCAAGGAGTCGCCACAGACCAATGGGAACAAATGTGTCTCCTGCGCATGCGCCCGCGATCAACTCAGGCGACACTAGCACCATCATACGCCAGCGCCAGTTATATTCATTCTGAACATAAGAACTATATCTCAAAACGCAAACGCTCTCTTCCAGATGTTTCTGCGAACTAACTTTGCGCGCAAAAATTAAACAGAAATTTTGTGTCAAATTAACGCTCTCTATGGCCGCAGTTCCAACTAAACAGTAAGCGGTGGAAAAAAAAACTCACCCACATGGGTTTTGAACTCAAGCTCGTTCGAAATCGTTATTTGCAAATTCAACGATTTTACTCTCGCGTACACTGGTTTTGTTATTTTCACATACCTTTTTAAGCTACTTAATTTGCAACTGTTAGGCCTACTTTTAATTTTTTTTTTAAACGAAATCAAATTAAGCACAAGTAGTGTCTCTAAATTTGTATCTCAAATAACTTAGATATTTTAAAGAATTTTTCGACATTTTTTTTTTTTTTTTTTTTTTAATGAATGAAATTCATAATTTTTTTTATGAATTATTTATTTGTTTTTGGTTGAGATTAAATTTAAACCCATATTTTTTTGTCCCCGAATTAGTGGTGGGTTTAATTTATTTTAAAACTAATCAAAAAAACTGCAAACATTTTTTTTTTATTGAAAATTCTTTAATATAAGAGACAATTCAATTTCATTGACGGTTAAAAGGCTTGAACTCTTTTGGAGGTTGAGGGGTGAAATCGGGGCATTTTAGGGGAATCTGGTGTCTAGACTAAAGACGATCGATGCTGATGGCCAGACCCCACGTGCTCGACTCGACAAAATCAACAACCACCACCACACCAACCTCTACCAGGGGTACCCCTGCCTGACATCTCTTTCTCGTTCTCTCCCTCAGTTGTCTCGTTATTATTACCCCTCTAATTCCAATTAACTTCTTTCTTCATATTAAATCAAATATTTTTTAATTTACATTTAAATATCACTTATTCGATGTTAATTAAAGATAAATTAGATAAAAGGAATCCATAAAATATAGAAATATGCAGGGGTTTATGTAAAAAAAAACACAAAATATCCTTCGATCAGAAGTATTTCAATTTTAACTCTATTTTTTATACTCTATATAAGGCTACTAGCCGCAAGGTTCGCCTTTGGCGAACCTTGCGCTAGCCAGGGGGCTTCGCCCCCCTGGACCCTAGCTCGCCTTCGGCGAGCTCTTTTGCTCGCCTCCGGCGAGCAATTGCCAGCCTTCAGCGGGCAAGTTTAGAGCTTGCTACATGTTTCTTGCACGACCATCGTTGAAACCCTGAATTTCCCGGAGCGTAAACCTTCTTAATTTGTGGCCAATCCTCGATGCCTCGTTTCTTCTTTAGCGCAAAAAGCAAATTGATATCTCAACCAGTGGCGTAACCAGGGGGGCGAGGGGGGGGGGGGGGGGCTCGCCCCCCGCCCCAGGCGCATCGAGCCCTTGGCGCCCCCCGAAACCGGCATAGGCGCCCTACGGCCTCTAGATAGATAGATAGATTCGTTCGTAGGGGTGTGTATTGCACTGCGACCTCCTGGATCTATTGTGCCCCCCTTTTCTATCATCCTCTACGGCCTCTAAAATATAGCCCAGTGTATGTGATTTTATCATATTCTTTTCATCGATTGTCTAAAAAAAATTGATTGTTTTCTTTTAAAATTATATTACAACTTGAATTCTACTATTTTAAATGAATTTAATTCCAAAAATAATAAATAACGTATATAGAGGCTTTATAATTAAAATTTTTTTTATTTTGCAATATATAAGCCTTAATTTGATGTTTTATGGCTGTGGAGATTTACTCAGGATTCGTATAAGCCTTAATATTTAATTTTTTGAAATTCAAAATTTTCTTAAGCATGAAGGAATTGAGCAGAGACTGAAATGTTATATTTAAGTTAAACACCCCCCGGGACCGTGAAAATAAGCTTTTAATCAAAATCGGCCAAAAAGTACTAGTATTTTACTGATGTACTTTTTCAGTTTTTTTCGATTTTCTCAAAATGAAAGGGCTTTTACCATTCTTCAGGCCCGCCCGAGCCCGCCCGGAATTTTTTCAAACCCGCCCATTCCCGCCCGAGATTTAGTGAATGAATGAACGAATGTCTAGCAATTTTTAAATAAAATTTCATTTGCATGCCCGTCCGCCCGAACCCGTTTATTTAGACTTGCTACCCGCCCGTAATGTTTTCATGGCCTCCAAAGCCCGCCCGGCCCGGTCCGCGGGCAGGGGCCAACCCGTACCCGTGCAGGGCTCTAATTGGGGGTTCGTATCCCAGGCAGTCTGATGATTTTATTTAAACCATTTGGATACCAAATGTCAAATTCAAAGTCTTATATGGCCTAAGTTGCCTAAAAGACTGTGTGCATATGTGTGTGAGTGTGAGTGTGAATGGGAAAAAAGTGTGTGTTAAAAAAAAATGGGTAATGACTTCCCCGAGACTTTCTCGTATGTTCTTTTGGAATTACGTCTGGGTGTGTGTGTGAACACGATTGCTTAAAAACCAAAGCAGCTAGATAGATGAAATTTGGTATATGCTCCTTACACTAAAATTGTAGATTTCTATCAACTTTTGGAGAAAATACGTCACCTGGAAGTAGTACTTTACCTAATAAGTTTTTTCAGAAATTTCGAAATTTTCAATTTATTTGTTATATTATGATAAAATACTCAATTTTAAAAAGTTTTTATTCTTTGATATTTTTCCGAAAACTGAATAGTTTTTGAAATAATCACAGAAGAAAACGACATTTTTCGTAAAAGCAAAGAAAAATCAAAACAAAATCATACAGGTGTCATTAAAAAACATGTAAATATAAACAAATTCATTTGTTACACAAATTCGCTGAGGAAATTACAGAATGCAAGAATTTTGCCCGCCAAAGGCGGGCAATTGCTCGCCGAAGGCGAGCAAAGGGTCCAGGGGCAGAGCCCCCTGGAAAATTGGCGCCCTAGTTGAGCTTCGCCCCCCCCCCCCGCCCTCAAAGGCTGGTTACGCCGCTGATCTCAACCCGTTTAAATGTCATTATATAATTTTAAAAAAAAAAACTCCAAAATGAAAATTCAGTGGTCTTAAAATTAAAATTTCGAAAGATGCTTCCTAAATAACGCTAGTAATGTAGTGTAATGTAGCTGTCAAAATACAAATTTTTGGAATAAATAATTTTTTTTTTTAACAGAAACTTTCTCCCCATCCACACTCAAACCCAACTTAGGCCATGTAAGGGTTTATACGATAACCGTTATGAATATATATTATTTGGGGTGCAGGCATTCTTATTTAAGCCAAAAAAAAAAGGTGTTGATATTTAGAAAAATTGAAGAATGCTAAATTTCGTAAAAATTGGAAGGTACCCCCCCCCCCCCCCCGGGACAGGGTGGTTAGGTTAAAACAGATGTATCAGGATTTATTTTTTTTTAAATTTAAATTAAGGCCTTTTTAGGCATCGAAGGCCATTAAGACCCCGTATCTATTTTCAGTTGGATGGGTATATTGATTGCATCGTTCATTAACATGGAGCCAAACAATAAGAAAAATTAAACGATATTAATTTTTAGTAAGTGTTTAAAGAATATTTTTTTTTCCTTTTTTAGACAATACTTTTAATATTCCCACGCCACTTTTGCACCATCACAATGGCCGCTAATTTGCTCTGGGTCTTCTACCGCCTACTGAAAGTCCGAAACGCTCACAGGGGGTCGTTATCGCAAACGTTGAGAACCTATGGTTTAAAAGATGTTAAAAGAAATATAAAAGTAATAAATAAATATCCTATAGAAAATTTAAATTTCTAAAAAAAAAAAATTATTAAATCCAAATTACTGCTTTCTAGGCCTTACAGTTTAGGCTGTGCGATGATTGTGTCTTTTTCGTTTAGAAATTAATAAAAAAAGTCAAAATTTCACACATAAATGACCATTTGGGGCCCTTAAAATGGGAATTTCGAAAAATGGCTTCTTAAATGACGCCTAGGGCACAAAAGTAATCTACATGCCAAATTACAGCTTTCTAGGCCTTACAGTTTAGGCTGTGCGATGATTGTAAGTCAGTCAGTGAGTCAGTTCCCTCTTTATATATATAGAGATTAAAAGAAAAAAAAATAATAGGGAGAAAAATATAAATATAATTAATTTTCGATTCTTAACTAATCAAAGGATTTTTTCCTATTAAGTTTCTCCTAAAAAACGTAATAAAAAAGAATTAGCAATAATTGTATTAATTTTAGACGAGGAAGAAAGATGTAATAAAAATAAAAGAAAATCTCCGATATCTTCATCTTGTGGAAATTATCGCTGTATTTTTTGTGAGCCATGTTATACAACCAGTAGCTTACCGAGGGGGGGGCGGAGGGGGAGGTCCGCCCCAGGCCCCGAACCAGCATAGGCCCCCAAATATTTATATAAAAAAAATTTAATGAAAATTTCTCTTTGAGAGGCCCCGTGGCCCTCAGGGTTCAAGTAAAAATGGGAAAAATTAGATAAAAAAAAAAAACAAAATTTAATGAAAATTTCTCTTTGAGAGGCCCCGGGGCCCTCAGGGTTCAAGTAAAAATGGGAAAATTAGATAAAAAAAAAAACAAAATTTAATGAAAATTTCTCTTTGAGAGGCCCCGGGTAGGGCTGGACGGTAATGGATTTTCATTACCGACCTCGATAATGAAAAAAAAACCGGTTTTTCTCGAAAGTCGGTAAAAATTTTTTACCGCCCGCGGAACCAAAGTTTGCCGCCGCGGAACATTTTTTTTTCCCGCGGAACCAAAATATTTCCCCGACCGGAAAAATATTTTACCTTTTTTTTAGAGAGCCGATTTTTTGCCGAAACATTTTTTTTTCCCCGCGGAACCAAAATTTTTTCCCAGGGAGTCAATTTTTTGCCGAAACATTTTTTTTCCCCCGCGGAACCAAAATTTTTTCCCGGCCGGAAAAATATTTTACCTTTTTTTTAGAGACGCCAATTTTTTGCCGCCGCGGAACCACAATTTGGTTTGCCGCCGCGGAACATTTCTTTTCTCGCCGAACCAAAATTTTTTACCGCCCGAAAAAATAGGTTTTTACCGACTTTCGAAAAAAAACCGGTTTTTATCGAATTAGAGGTTCGTTACCGCGTTTTCGGTAAAAAATTTTTACCGGTTTTTACCGGTAAACCGGTTTACCGTCCAGCCCTAGTCCCGGGCCCTTGGGGTTCAGGGATATACGGTATTTTAAAAGTATTTTTGTGTATGGAGGAGAGGGATATTTAAAGATGAGCACCCCCCCCCCCCCAAAAAAAAAAAAAAAATCAATATAAGGCCCCCTCTTCTAGTGCCGCCCCAGGCCCTCAACTGCCTCGGTACGCCTCTGCATACAACTCTTCATACTTGCGCACATTTTCGATAAGAGCTTCGTCATTCATTTTTAGATTGTAAATGACAAATACTCTGTTGAAATACAGATGCGTAGGTACTTTGTGACTGTGACGGTCGGTTTTTACATTCACATTATTCGAACGGTTCAGAAACGTACAAGTTCAGACAGGCACCGTCACGTCAAACTATTCTTTTCGAGAAATCCCACCGTCTTGCGACGTTGACGGTCCGTGACGTTGCCGGTAAGTGTGAACAGCACCATTAAGGATGCATTGTAGAATATTTTTACTGCCGTTCCGTTCCGTGACGTTGACGTTACGTATAATGTGAATCGACCTTAAGACTGAGTTCAAAAAAGGAGATAATTTTATAAATTTAAATAAATATAATAAAGTAAACATATTATTTTATTATCTTTATTGTTATTATATTTTTTTTATTGATATTACATTACTATATAAAAACTATTATTACATTTAGGGTAATTAATATAATATTAAATTAATTAATATAGAATAGAATAAAATTTATTGCTTGTGAATTTACATTCTTAGCAAGGAGTTGAGTTTTACACGAATAATTTTTTTTTTTTTAATAAAACTTTACAAAATAAATTATATAGAGCGGGCGCTGGAGGTAGTTGAGTATGCAAAATTTGAGGACCGAATTCTGACAATGGATTTGGGCTAAGAATAGCTCCCAGAATAAGGATCCGGATCTTGCCGGGCCAATTTTTGGTCCAATTTTTTTTTACCCCCACCCCATAGGAAATCAATGGAGTGCATGCTAAGATGATGTGAAGATTTGCAATTATGGTCAAATTCGAGTACTTAAAACCTCAAACAATGAAAAAACTGTCTTGTCAGCAACTGAGGGGATCCTCTATTGTCCCCTGAGAAGTACTATCTTGCCACCAGTTGTGGTGGTCCCCTTTAACCCCTTCACCTCTTTTCTCTCTCTCTGTTACAAATTTAAATATACGGCCTAAACACCACGCCAAATTGTGGGGACGGGCAATTATGTTCATAATCCACTACATGGTACCCCAATCAATGAAAATACTATCTTGCCTGTGGTGGAACTCTCTCCGCCTCTTCTCCCTTTTTATTACTAATTTCTACTGGAGAGAAACCTTTTATTCCCAATTTAAATTTATCCCTCTCCTTTATTTTGTATAGGAAATCTTTACTCTCTTAAAACGAATTAGTAGAATTTTTACTTATTCAAACAGTAAGTAAGAAAATTACATCAAATTTAGTCATTTTGAGTAGAATCTACTAATATATTTAGTAAATTTATTGGTTACTTTTAGATTAGTTATTTTTTACTAATTCAAAAAGTAGTTCATTCAATTCCGGCTGTCTGAGAAGCCAACATGGCCGACCAGCTGTTTGATCGGTTCCTTAATAAAGACATTTTTGGCAATATAAGGCTTTATTTAAGTAATAATAATACAAATAAATAATAATATTGAGATAACTTGTATTTTTTGTTAAAAATTGCAGGAAATATATGTTAAGTCAAAACAAATAGATTCCAAATTTTTTTAAATTAATAAAATATTATTTTTTAAATAGTCAATTAAGAAATATTTTTACTTAAAATTTAGTAAATATATTTCTTGATATAACGATAATTAGTTTTATTAAGTCTATTTAGAAATAAATTGCTGCGAAGGAATATAGTAACATTCAAGTAAAAAGCATTGTTAACATCAGCGACATACTTATATACCAAATAACAGAGAAGTAATAGTAAGTCAAGTTTAAGTGGGTTCGGCTAGAACTCGAGTCAGTAAACGCAAGTTAGGTCCCGGTGTAGGGCTGGACGGTAAACCGGTTTACCGGTAAAAACCGGTAAGAATTTTTTTTACCGAAAACGCGGTAACGAACCTCTAATTCGGTAAAAACCGGTTTTTTTTCGAAAGTCGGTAAAAACCTATTTTTTCGGGCGGTAAAAAATTTTGGTTCGGCGAGAAAAAAAATGTTTCGGCAAAAAATTGGCGTCTCTAAAAAAAAGGTAAAATATTTTTCCGGCCGGGGAAAAATTTTGGTTCCGCAAAAAAAAAAAAAATGTTCCGGCAAAAAATTGGCGTGGCTGGGAAAAAATTTTGGTTCCGCGAAAAAAAAAAAATGTTTCGGCAAAAAATTGGCGTCTCTAAAAAAAAGGAAATTTTGGTTCCGCAAAAAAAAAAAAAAATGTTTCGGCAAAAAATTGGCGTGGCTGGGGAAAAATTTTGGTTCCGCAAAAAAAAAAAAAATGTTTCGGCAAAAAATTGGCGTGGCTGGGGAAAAATTTTGGTTCCGCAAAAAAAAAAAAATGTTTCGGCAAAAAATTGGCGTGGCCGGGGAAAAATTTTGGTTCCGCGAAAAAAAAAATGTTTCGGCAAAAAATTGGCGTCTCTAAAAAAAAGGTAAAATATTTTTTCGGCCGGGGAAAAATTTTGGTTCCGAAAAAAAAAATGTTCCGCGGCGGCAAACTTTGGTTCCGCGGGCGGTAAAAAATTTTTACCGACTTTCGAGAAAAACCGTTTTTTTTTTCATTATCGAGGTCGGTAATGAAAATCCATTACCGTCCAGCCCTATCCCGGTGTCATCACACCTTATTTCATATATCTTAAACGTTTCTTTTTTTTTTGTCATTATTTTTTAAAAAATTCACTTTTTCAATTAGTGAATTTTTCATATTAATAATTTTTACTAATTTAAAAAGTGGATATCCACTATTTACGGGTGGTCTACTTTGCACATCTTAAAAAAGTGACTATTCACTATGAATTAGTAGTTTTTTACTAATTCGTTTTTAGAGAGTAGAGTACAGTCAGCGCCAAAAGTGCCTGATCTCGATGCCTTGAGCTTAGGCAACCAATATGCAGAGCCGTCGGATCAGTTGGGTTAAAAGTAGCTTCGCCCCTTCTGTTTCATTAAAAAAGATTATTTATTTATTTTAAAAATATTTATGAATTCTAAAATATTTTTGTATTATTAATAAAATTAAATTAAAACGTTTCTCATATTTTTTTATAATTTAGTTAAGAAATGTTTGTTTTAATCTGTGAAAAAATTAATTAGCGATAAAATTATAATTGAAGCTTAAATAAAAATATACATTTAATTAACATATTATTAATTCTTTTAAGTTATGTCAAATTAGGGGTAGGGAACCCCCCCCCCCCCCTTATCTGGGGCTCACTAATGTTCCAAAGGAAAGCATACATTAGCAAATCTTTCAAATGGAATATAAAAAATCTTCCTCCTCATAAAAGTCTACGTTTCAAAAAGTTTTTTTGACTCTTCGAACCCCCCCCCCCTAAAATTATTTTCTTTTATTTTTCAATTGATTTTAATAAAATTTAAAATTAGGCTTCATTAGGGAGTAACTATTTAAGACCTCAACAAATTCTATCGCCCCCCCCCCCCCCCCCCCCCTTACAATTTATTTTCCACTCGATTTTAATAAAATTTAAAGTTAGACTTCTCTATGGTGTAAATGATTGAAAAATTATATTCCAGACTTCAGAAAATTCTATCGGTCCTACTCCCCTCCACCAATAAAATCTGTTTTCCACTCGATTTTATATTAACCGAAATTAATTAAATGGAAAATCGAAATTTTTCTGAAGCTGGCAAAATTCGTTTTGAGGTCCCCTGAATCCATTTAAGTAGTTTTTGGAATGATGTCTGTGTGTTTGTGTTGGTAATATTTTTCGTCAACGAAAACTCAAAAACTATTCACCCAATTGTTTTGAAATTTTGCACACATAAACTAGAGGTAAAGGTCAAGAACTGAAAAGCTTTTGGTAAACATCGGGCCATTAGGGGGCGGTCTAGAGGGGGGGCCAATATTTTTTTCTTTCATAACCTATAATTTTTTTTATATATTCAGAAACTAGACTTCCTCCCGAGTAAAATGATATATAATATTTGTATCCTAATTTGTCAGAAATTTGTTAAAAAATCATTTAAATTCAAAAATTGTGCATAGCAACAGAGCAAAATCAAAATAAATAAACAAACGCGTTGCGTTATTTCTTTGAATAATGGGCGGGCAAAGTTCTGAGCTCGGCTTAGTCCGACCCTTTATTTTTTATTTAATTTAAGGCCTTTTTAGGTATCGGAGGCCATTTAGACTCCGTCCCTATTTATTCAAATTGATTGGTAGCCAATTCAAATGAAACTTGAATTGAAATGAGAAGAGACTTGGCAACTATGGAGAAAAAATGGCAACACTGTATTACAAAGACATATGGAGAAGGAAATTTGAGCAAAAAACCTTTTTGCTTTCAAAAAATGTATTTGTAACGAATAAAATTTTATTAAAAATTCACTTAGGAATTTGATTCAAAGATTAAAATCAGATGATTTTTTCCAATTAACAAAGATAAAATGTTAAAATTAATCAAAAACTATTAATTTTTTATAAAAATTTTTAATAAATCATTAAATGCATTTTTCCTCTTTTGTTATTTAAAACACAAAAGAAGAGGGCAAGGGACCTTTCTAGGGTTCCTTTTTGACTCGAACCATTTTATTTAAAAAGAAGATATAAACAACCTTTTCTTTTGTGTTTTAAATAACAAAAGAAGTCAAATGCATTTAATGATTTATTAAAAATTTTTATAAAAAATTAATAGTTTTTGATTAATTTTAACATTTTATCTTTGTTAATTGGAAAAAATCATCTGATTTTAATCTTTGAATCAAATTCCTAAGTGAATTTTTAATAAAATTTTATTCGTTACAAATACATTTTTTGAACCCAGAAAGGTTTTTTTGCTCAAATTTCTTTCTCCAAATGCTTTGTAATACAGTGTTGCCATTTTTTCTCCATAGTTGCCAAGTCTCTTCTCATTTCAATTCAAGTTTCATTTGAATTGGCTACCAATCATTTGAAATAAATAAGAACGGGGTCTAAATGACCTTAGATGCCAAAAAATATCTTAAATAAATAAATAAAAAAAAAAAGAAAAAAAAAGATTTTTATTAACAATAGTTGTTTTTCTCGTATCAAAATAAAAAAGATACATGTAAATAAAATGAAAATAATTATATTAATCCAAAAAAGAGTTGTGTCTATCGCAAAGTTTTTAAATTTAAATAAATTAAATTATTAAACTAAAAAATAAAATTGTTATGTTTTTTCAAAGATGAAATTATTTACCAAAAGTAGAAAAAAAGAAATCAAGGAGAGGAGGGGTTAGAAGAAACAAGCCCCCCGGTTAGGCGAGACTAGTATCTTATTAATATATTTTTGATAAAACTTTCTTTCCTAATATGTTAATAAATAATATGAATGAATATATTCATTCATATTATTTATTCAGAGATAAAATTTATCTCTGAGCTTGGGCACAGAAGCCATATAATTTTGTATGAAGCGAAAAAATTTTATTATTGACAAATCCCGGTTTGATCACATGTGCACTTGCACTATGTGTATAATTCCCAATAACTGAAGATGGCCGAATAAATTCAGGCCGAAACGTCTTATTCTGAGAGTTTTATTAAACCTGGATTATTCCAATTTGGCTGATATCTCCATTTCTTCATTATTATCACATCACCAGCCACAACCTCAAAAGCAAATATATTTTTCTCATAGGGAATTTTTTTAACGCCACAACCCTTTACATTAATTTAATTTTTTTTTATCTAAATAAATAATTAATAATCTATGTATATATTAATTGCAACCCTCCTCTCGCCCTAACGAGGCGTTGCCCCCCACCCCCTAACAAGATGTCTGGCTACGCCCATGGTTTTATGTAATATAATTATGTAATTTTCCCGAAATATAAGCATACGATATGAAATTTATTTATTTCATTAAAAACCGTTGGTCAAAATTGATTTTAAAGCAAGTCGATTAAAACCGGTTTTAACCTGTGTTATTAAACACCCTGGTATCTATTTTGTATTTAATTAATTTCGGTTAATATAAAATCGAGTGAAAAACAGATTTTAGTGGTGGAGGGGAGTAGGACCGATAGAATTTTCTGAAGTCTGGAATATAATTTTTCAATCATTTACACCATAGAGAAGTCTAATTTTAAATTTTATTAAAATCGAGTGGAAAATAAATTGTAAGGGGGGGGGGGGGGCGATAGAATTTGTTGAGGTCTTAAATACCATTTTTTAATTAGTTACTCCCTAATGAAGCCTAATTTTAAATTTTATTAAAATCAATTGAAAAATAAAAGAAAATAATTTTAGGGGGGAGGGGGGGTTCGAAGAGTCAAAAAAACTTTTTGAAACGTAGACTTTTATGAGGAGGAAGATTTTTTATATTCCATTTGAAAGATTTGCTAATGTATGCTTTCCTTTGGAACATTAGTGAGCCCCAGATAAGGGGGGGGGGGTTCCCTACCCCTAATTTGACATAACTTAAAAGAATTAATAATATGTTAATTAAATGTATATTTTTAAATGCTTTTATTTAACTTACTCTTTCAAGGTCACCAACTTTATGGCTTTGTTAGGGACACTTCCCGATGAACTAGAGGTGTGAAATTTGATATTTAAGAGTCATTTTTGATGACGCAAATTGTGAGTTTGGTTTTACCAAAATGGACCAAACTAATGTGGTACTTTATTTGAAACCCTTCGTGAATTAATGTAATTTCAAAAGACTTCCCGATGGGCTAGAGGTGTGAAATGTAATACTTAAGAGTCATTTTTGATGACGCCACTATATGGTGGTTTTGATCAAAATAGACCAAACTAATGTGGTACTTTATTTGAAACCCTTCGCAAATTAATGTAATTTCAAAAGACTTCCCGATGGGCTAGAGGTGTGAAATGTAATACTTAAGAGTCATTTTTGATGACGCCACTATATGGTGGTTTTGATCAAAATAGACCAAACTAATGTGGTACTTTATTTGAAACCCTTCGCAAATTAATGTAATTTCAAAAGACTTCCCGATGGGCTAGAGGTGTGAAATGTAATACTTAAGAGTCATTTTTATTGACGCCACTATATGGTGGTTTTGATCAAAATAGACCAAACTAATGTGGTACTTTATTTGAAACCCTTCGCGAATTAATGTAATTTCAAAAGACTTCCCGATGGGCTAGAGGTGTGAAATGTAATACTTAAGAGTCATTTTTATTGACGCCACTATATGGTGGTTTTGATCAAAATAGACCAAACTAATGTGGTACTTTATTTGAAACCCTTCGCGAATTAATGTAATTTCAAAAGACTTCCCGATGGGCTAGAGGTGTGAAATGTAATACTTAAGAGTCATTTTTGATGACGCCACTATATGGTGGTTTTGATCAAAATAGACCAAACTAATGTGGTACTTTATTTGAAGCCTCACGCAAATAAGGCCCTATTAACTATAGTTTTGAATTTTGATATTTACGAGTCATTTTTTTATGATAATGAATAATTTTTCAATTGAACCAAATCAATACAGGCCAAACTAATGTGGTACTTTATCATATTGATGATTTTTGATAAGACTAAAAGACTAAAAAGCTTAAAATAAAAATAAAATAAAAAAAAGATTTTTAAAAAAATGCTTTTATTTAAATTGAACTAAAAAGAGAGAAATAAGGGAGAAATAATTTAATTGTTCTTGTTAAAATTTTTTAATATTTATGACTTAAAATAAAAGCGTGGGGCGCGAGCCTCGGAATCACTTCGAAGCGCCCCACGCTTTTATTTTAAGTCATAAATATTAAAAAATTTTAACAAGAACAATTAAATTATTTCTCCCTTATTTCTCTCTTTTTAGTTCAATTTAAATAAAAGCATTTTTTTAAAAATCTTTTTTTTTATTTTATTTTTATTATTTAAGCTTCAATTATAATTTTATCACTAATTAATTTCTTCACAGATTAAAACAAAAATTTCTTAACTAAATTATAAAAAAATATGAGAAACGTTTTAATTTAATTTTATTAATAATACAAAAATATTTTAGAATTCATAAATATTTTTAAAATAAATAAATAATCTTTTTTAATGAAACAGAAGGGGCGAAGCTACTTTTAACGCAACTGATCCGACGGCTCTGCATATTGGTTGCCTAAGCTCAAGGCATCGAGATCAGGCACTTTTGGCGCTGACTGTACATGTTATGAAGTCATTTTAATGATTCGGTGAAGGGGTTAGAGGGGACCACCACAACTGGCGGCAAGATAGTATTTTTCATTGATTGGGGCACCAGGTAGTGGATTATGAACATAATTGCCGGTCCCCTAAATTTGGCATGGTTTTAAGGCAGTACATTTAAATTTATAATAAAGGGAGTGAAAAGAGTTGATGGGGTTAAAGGGGACCACCGCAGCTGGCGGCAAGATAGTACTTCTCAGGGGACTATAGAGGATCCCCTCAGTTGCTGACAAGACAGTTTTTCATTGTTTGAGGTTTTAAGTATAAGAATTTGACCATAATTGCAAATCTTCACATCATCTTAGCATGCATTCCATTGATTTCCTATGAAAATAAAAGGGGTGGGGGTAAAAAAAAAATTGGACCAAAAATTGGCCCGGCAAGATCCGGATCCTTATTCTGGGAGCTATTCTTAGCCCAAATCCATTGTCAGAATTCGGTCCTCAGATTTTGCATACTCAACTACCTCCAGCGCCTGGTCTGCCATTAATAAAACTTTTCCTTCATTTCAAGGAAGAAATCAAAAAGAAATAAAAATCATTCTTTTTCATAATTTTCCTTTTTCAAAATTTTATCTCTTAAACTTTTAAGGCAAGCACTCACAGATATAATGCTGGAGGGATTCTTTTATTTTCATGGCACATTTTACTCATATTCATTGGATTGAAATAATAATAAATTTTTGAAGGTGCAGGTCCAGCTCTAACAAAATTTAAAAAGGTATTTTAGTTGAATGTTCGATCTATTTCTCTGCCAAATTCTAAAATCTCTATTTAACAATTTCTTTAACTTAATACATTATTTTGTAAACCATGAGTTTTTACAATTAGAAGTATTATTTATATTTTTTGTAGAAATAATCTTAGACTCATACATAAAATTTAAAACAGTAAACAATTTTTCCTTAGATGGTTATGTTAGCTTCATAAAATATTTTTTTTTCCGACAAATCACTAACCCTCCACTAAGTCTATCCTTTCCGGGTTGTTTCGGTGGCAGATGAAAAAGATTCCTATATCCATTTATGTTCCAAAAACCAATATTTAGCGTGGGGTTTCTAAATTCTTTGAAGGTGCAGGTTCAACTCTAACAAAATTTAAAAGGATATTTTTTGTTTATTAGACCGTTTTCGCTTTTTTATTGAAGTTGCACTTCCTACCGACACATCTGTATCATAATCTGATTCAAGTTCCGATTGCTGCAGATCGAAGCTCTTTCCCTTTCTTAAACAAACTATACGTGTGATTTCCCATATCTTCACCAATGTAAATTGGTCGAGTTGAATTAAAAATTTCATTTAAAGCATTCACTTTATTTTTACATAATTTGAGGAATGAAGATTTATCATATACACTAATAAAGTCAATAATAAATGAAGATTGAGAGATATCAAAATTATTTTTCAACCAGTAACAAGAATCGATTCTCCTTACACAGAGGCATAATAGGAAAAATGTATGTATGTATGTAAATATGTATGTATATGTTCTATAGAAATATACAATTTTCAATTAATTTATTTGAAATTAAGTACACTTATAGTACATGGCTCTGGGAGTAACGTAGTAATAATTTGAATCTCTTAAATATTTTGGAAAATTAATTACAATCAAATTTCTTCAATATGGGAACACAAAAACTACAAGTTAGCTAGGAAATTAGAGAGGCAGGTAGATAGATCTGTGAAACGGCTTTCTGCCTGACTATGGGATGGGGGCGGGGCTACGCAGCAGTTGAAAAACGAAGAGAGGACGCATTCGACTGACCCAGGGAATAGACCCTTTAAACAGTCATAAACAGACAGACCCTTTTGTGCTGTGTCCAGTCGGTAGCCTCGCCTCGCTTGAATATAAGATCCTTTCTTAACACTTGCATTGCAACAAGAAATGTCCTAAACTGACTACACACTTGCTTGCCGGAGGCGAGCAAGGGGGTCCAGGGGGCTCAGCCCCTTTGCTAGGCGGAAAGCCGGCCGAAGGCGGACTTTGCGACTAGTTTATTATAATATAGATAGATACACAAGGGCGGATACAAGAGGGGGGGGGTAAAGGGGGTAATTACCCCCCCCCCCCGAGATTTGAAAAAAATACCTTTTTTTTGCAAAAAAATTTATTTTTCACGTAAAATTTTAAAAATTAATACTTAAAAATTTGATTTGTATTTATATTCTGGCAAACAAGTACAGAATGCACCTTTAAATTACTGAAATTAAGAAAAAATAGTGTGCTGTGCGACGAGTCACTCCAAATTACCCCCCCCCCCCTCCCCGAGAAACACCTCTGGATCCGCCCTTGTAGATACATAGATATACCGTAGAATAGATTTGACAAAGTTAAAAAAAAAGATAAAATGAGAGACTACAACAGCGGTGAACAACCTTTCACAATTCGCGGCCTGAGTTTTACTTCTAAGTTGGCAAGTTTTATCCCGCCGAGTTTCAGTAAAATCGGAGGTGATTTAGTGGTGCCTCAAACGGCTTAAAGTTTAGAGAAATCGAATTCTTACAGTTTTTTTTTTAAACTTTGGACATCCCTAATTCAATTTTCAGAACCCTGAATGAAAAAACATATTTACGATATTTTATAGCCCGTTGAGTTTCCAAAAATAATTCATTCTTGAAAATATATAAACAAAACAGGTATCAAAGTCAGGATTCAGCGCTATCATACTATATCTAACTTGTAAATAGAGCTTAACTTCTAATTGCTCGCCTTTGGCAAAATTTTCAAGTTTTAAATTTCCATCTCTGACTCAAATTCCTTTTATTCTGGCCAGTCAGCGCCCTGATAGTCACATACACACAGGGACAGGAAGTCAGAGGCCAGCGCTTTATATATGGTAATGATGATTATAATGATTTTCTTATATTTGTACTTCATTTTGATAACTATTTTGTTAATAATTTCGTTAATAATAATTTCACGAATGAATGATATATATTTGTAAAGTTAAAGACCTTCAGAATATCGTAAATACACGATTTTTACATTCTGGGATGGTAAAAATTTTTTAAGGGGGTTCAAAGTTAAAATAAAGGGTCGGACTAAGCCGAGCGCACAACTTTGCCCACCCATTATTCAAAGAAATAACGCAACGCACTTGTTTATTTGTTTTGATTTTGTTCTGTTGCTATGCAAAGTGGTTTTCGCGACATGGTCTGTCTGTGTGTGTGTGTATGTTAACAAAATATCTCAAGATGAAATTTTATATTTAAGTTTGCTACCCTCTTAGGACATGGCACGAAGCTTTTGAATAAAATCGGCCAAAAAGTACTAGTAGGTCTACTTTTCTGATGCACTTTTATTTCGATTTTCTTAAAATTCGCTCCAACGATTTTGATTAAAATTGAAAAAACAATTATTTTTAGATGCTCTTTAAAATGTATCTCATTTTACCACTGGAAATCTTCTGAAGACCACTTTACTCTTGTACAGTGGGCGCCACAAGTACCTGATCTGCTCGAGAGTGGAGCCTTGAGCTTAGTCAACTAAACCAATATTTTTAAAATAAATAAATCATCTTTTTTAATGCAACTGAAAGAGAAAAGCTACTTTTAAAATAAAATTTCATAAAACCAAGCCTTTTGGTTGCCTAAGCTCAAAGCTCCACTTTCGAGTAGATCAGGGACTTCTGGCGCCCACTATATTTCGTAGGGAAGGTAGGAGAAATGGTTGCCATGGTAACAAAATATAAATATTTTCCCATACTTATAAATTCTAATATATTGGCGGAAACTAAATATGTCGATACGAAAAATCTGGTATGACAAGCACAGAACACAACTTTTGATTACCGAATGTAAGGGAAAATTGTCTGCTATGCGATAGTCACAGCATATTTTTTTTATTAGTCCTACTGATTCTGATTCTCTAGTTCTTCATCTTATATGATGAAATATTCGATTCCTCAAAATCTATGTATTTTTTATAAAAAAATTGAAAAAACAAACTTTAAACTCATTTTTCTCAACACTAGGTTTTTCATAACCAAAATTTTAAAAATTCATATTTTCCAAACAAAAAATGATAAACAAATTCTAAAAATACCGGCTTGCTCAGCAGGATGTGTTCTGTTCAAAAAGCATAAAAACTCAATTTTGACCCCGATAAAGATTTGGTACCTTTTCATGTGGATGGTCACATAGAGAGTGGGGTCGAGGGTGGGTGAATGCACCCCCCTGGCTGCCCCCTCTTCTCCAATCAGCTTGAGGGCAAAGTTATGGAATGGCAAATAAATTTGTAATTATTTTTATATAAGAAAAAAATAAATGATTTAAAAATAAAAATGTTTTCTCTTAAACCATAAAATAAAAAAATTCTATAATTTTTATTTTTTTTTTTTGGGGGGGGGGGGGAGGCGCAAATTATAATCTTGGCCCCGGACGCAAGTTTTCCTTGCTGCGGCCCTGTCTCAAACTATTGTCAAAAATATTGACAATTGTTTGATTTTCACTAATATTTATCATAGTTTTACTAGAAAAATTACTTATCTTATTTGATGTTTCCATTTGTTGTGAAAGATCTCATAGGTGACTGTTATTTTTAGGAATACTGTGCCCAAGTTAAGGGCGGATACAAGGGGAGGGGTAAAGGGGGTAATTACCCCTCCCCCCCCGAGATTTGAAAAAATACCTTTTTTTCGCAAAAAAAATTATTTTTAATGTAAAATTTTAAAAATTAATACTTAAAATATTTGATTTGTATTTATAGGCCTATACTGGCAAACAAGTACAGAATGCGCCTTTCTTCTTCTTCTTAGTCGTAAACGTCAAGTTGACGTGTCGTGGTCACTTGGAAAGATCGTTCTTTCAACGGTCAGACGCCATTCCTCTCTGTTCAACGCCCTCGCCGCGGTGACCCGAAGCGGACTGCCTGTTAGTGACTTCACCTGGTCGATCCATCTTGATGGTGATCTTCCGCGTGGTCTTTTCCCCTGGACTTTGCCCTCTATAATGATCTTTTCAAGAGCATTTTCCCTGCGCATTATATGGCCAAAGTAGCGCAGGATGCGATCGGAGATAGTTGCCTCCAGGCGTATTTTCACACCGAGCTCCTCGAGGAAAGACCTGTTGGTGCGATGTGCCGTCCAAGGAATCCTGAGCAGTCGTCTCCAGCACCACATCTCGAAAGCGTTTATGCGGTCTCGGTCTTTTCTCAGGACGGTCCATGTCTCAGCCCCATACATAAAGATGGAAAAGACCAGTGTTTGTACCAGTCTAATTTTAGTTGTTTCTGTTATTTGGCGATCCTTCCATATCCTAGTAAGCCGAGCCATTGCAGATTTTGCGATCTCGATGCGTCTCCTTATCTCTTCGCTGCATCCTCCACCATTCGAAAGAACAGCTCCCAGATACACGAACTTTGAGACGACTTCACATCCCGCAATCTGAGAAATATCGGGCCGGTTATTATTGCCCCTGTCAACAACCATAACTTTGGTTTTACCTCGGTTGAGTTTTAACCCAATCTCCTGGCTGGCGGTCTCAACGCGTTCGATGAGCTCGATCAGATCGTCTATAGAAGTGGCAAACAAGGTGGTATCATCAGCATATCTTAAGTTGTTGACTTTATACCCGCCAACAGAAAATCCTCCATCCCAACCGTCCAAGGCCTTACGCATGGCAAACTCCCCATAGATATTAAATAAGATCGGGGAGAGAATACATCCTTGACGGACTCCTGCTTCGACGCGGAAACGGGCTGATCTTCTGTTATCAATTTGAATTTGAGCTGAGTTGTTTTCGTATAGGGATCTAATGAGGCCTATAAGGTGGAGAGGTAGACCCATTTCTTCTAAGATCTTCCATAAATGGGTCCAGTTGACTGTGTCGAAAGCCTTCTTGTAGTCAACAAAGCACATGTAGACCGGCGTGTTGAACTCTCGGGCTTTTTCAATTATTTGTCTCAGATTTAGTATCTGCTCTCGGGTTCCTTTTCCTTTGACAAAACCCGCCTGTTCTTGAGGGATTTGGGTGTCTAGGAAAGCTCTGATCCTCTCATGTAGGATATGGAGCATCACTTTGCTCGCGTGCGAAACTAACGCAATGGTTCTATAATTTTCGCATTCCTTTTTGGAGCCCTTCTTATGCAACGAAATAAACAAGGAACAGGTCCAATCCTCTGGCCATTGTTGCGTGCTCCATATTGCGCGACATATCTTCAAAAACACCTCCACTCCCAAATCTCCAGTGGCTGTTATTATTTCGGAGGTGTATCCGGGCCACATGCTTTCCGCGGCTTCAATTTATTGAAAGCCGTCACTACCTCTTCGCGGAGGATGTCGGGTTCTATGATTGTGGGGGTTCTACTTGGAATTTCTCTTTGGTGGGAATCGGGATTTGCATACAGCTTAAGGCAGTACTCCCTCCAGCGTTTAATATGTCCTTCCAATCATTCATCTCTTCACCATTATGGTTCCTGACGGCACATGTTTTCGGAGAAAAACTCCTGGTTACCGTTTTGATTTTGGCGAAGAGATCCTTGGTCTGGTTGTTATGGGCATGCAGTTCAATTTCATGACACATATTAGACAGAAATTGGTTTTTGTCTTTCCTGCAATTTCTTTGGATGTCCCGATTAAGAAGACGTATTTTTTCTTCATTCCCTGTAGTTAGAGTTCCCCTTTTCACTAGGTCTCTTCTCATTTCGATGATTTCTAGGGTTGCAGGAGTCATCCAGTGCTGTCTCTTTCTCTTTTCAGGAGCCTTCTTTCGCATTGCCGCAGTAGTCATCCACCTTTTGGCTTTTAACCAAATCTCGTTTGACGGTACTAGAGGATCAGTTTCTGTAAAGGATTCGCTGAGGGACCTTCTAAACGCATCCACATTATGGATCTTGGATGGATGCCGCTCGTTATTCAGTTTGGGTCTTGCTAATTTCAGCCTGAATTCAATTTTCAGCATCCTGTGGTCTGACCCGCAATAAGCCCCCGGGCAAGTTTTGACATCCTTGACAGAAGATCTCCACCTAGAGTTGACGAGTGCATAATCTATTTGGTTTTTATCACGTCCACCCGGCGAGGTCCACGTGTATAGATGGCGGATATGATGTTTGAACACCGTATTGGCAATGGTGAACGAGTTATCAATTGCAAAATCCAGAAGTCGTTCCCCGCGCTTGTTTCTTTCTCCCGTACCAAAACACCCTACAGCAGACCTGGCGTGATTGTCTTCTTTTGTTTCACCGATTTTGGCGTTGAAATCACCAATAATCAGTGTGATGTCTCTTTTAGGGATAGCCGATATAGTGTCCTCTAACTGTTGGTAAAAAAGTTCTGCATCTTCATCTGTTGCATCGGCAGTAGGGGCATAAATTTGGACTATGTTTATTTTTACTGGTTTTGTATTTATCTTTAAGGGTATTATTCTATCATTCACTGGTTTGTAGCCCTCTACGATATTGTTGAGTTTACGCGGGATTATTATAGCAACGCCGTTCCTACTTTGATGGTCGTTGCCGGAGAAATAGACATAATGGTCGTCACTGCAAAAATGACCACTGCCCCTCCAATGTGTCTCAGATAAATCGGCGAAAGATATCCTATATCTTTGTAGTTCTTGTTTGATTATGTTCAGTTTGCCTGGCGCCAATAAGCCCCGAACGTTCCAAGTAGCTATGTTGATGGTGTTTCTGGTTCTTCCAGTAGCCGATGCTCCATATGCAGCCTGGTTGCACACTGACATATGTCCGGTAGCCCATTTCGCACCGCCCGGCCCGGACCCGCAACGGCGCCGATCGTCAGTCGGATCGCATGACATCGTTAAAAGTTCGCGAGACATTTCCATATGATGTTCATGGGAAAGTAGTGTAGTAAGGCCCCACTCTTTTCTACACCGCAGTTTTTTTTTTTTTTATTCGGATGGAGATGGTGTCGCTGCTGCCCGAAACCAATAGGAGATCCTCTTGAGTCCTCCTTCACCAGAGCCCAGTTAGCCAGATTTTCGAGGTTCCTGTTTGACCTTCACAGCTACCGTAGCGGCTCGGGACACACGAGGTTCCCACTGTACTTCGCCCAAACAGGCAATCCTTTACTTCTGTTACCACCCCCCACGACGAGGACGTTGGGTTGGACTTTGGGGGGTGAATGCGCCTTTAAATTACCGAAATTAAGAAAAAATAGTGTGCTGTGCGACGTGTCACACCAGATTACCTCCCCGAGAAACACCTCTGGATCCGTCCTTGGCTCAAGTCGAATGATCTTTAGGGTATCAACAGTGGCGGCTCGTGAGTTTAATGCCCGGGGGGGCGCACCACCGGGGGGTCTGGGGGGGGCCCAAGAGAACACTAAACCATACACACTAAATCACACTACATACCAATCACACATTCGTTAAACACTTAGAATGCGGTTAAAAAGTTAAGGAACGCCGCACAGTGGGCCAGAAAACCAATTTAGGGCGCCAAAATTCTGATTTTTGGTTTATAGGGGTTTTTTGAACCGCTGAGTCCATTTTTGAACTTATTTTTGCGAAAAAACCAAATGGGGTACCAGGGGGGGGCAAAATTCAAAATTTTGGAATTTTTCGTGTTGGGTATCAAAATATATGTTTTTTGACGCGCAGAGTCAATTTTTTACAAATATTTTTGCGAAAAAACCAAATGGGGTACCAGGGGGAGGGGGCAAATTTCAAAATTTTGGAATTTTTCGTGTCGGGTATCAAAATATGTTTTTTGACGCGCTGAGTCTATTTTTACAAATATTTCTGCGAAAAAACCAAATGGGGTACTAGGGGGAGGGGGGCAGATTTCAAAATTTTGGAATATTTCTTGTAGGGTATCAAAATATATGTTCTTTGAGGCGCTGAGTCCATTTTTGGCCACATTTTTGCAAAAAAAAAATGTGACCAAAGAAGGGGAGCAAATCATTCATTTTGGAATTTTGTGGGGTGATTGAAATGCGTCTTTTTTTAAAGTGATTACTTCATTTATTAGTCCGAGTCAGATTCCTCGGATGTGAGATGAAATACATCTGAGTCAGTATATTCTCCTGAACTGGGGGGAATTCCCAGCTGGCCTGGCATTGTCACAGTTTTTGACTTAAGGCACGTCCTGGTAATTTGGGAAATTCCCCATACACGCACATTTTCACTTTATATTACCATAAAATTACTTTTATTAATTCTATCTACAATATACCTTGTATGTAACTTATGTTTCTTAATTTTATCATTGATCTTATTATAATTATTTGTTAATTTGTGCGCATATGATGTAAGAAAACTAATTTTCTTTCTTTTGACTGTAAACTCACTCGGTCCTTTCTGTTATTGATTGTAGCCCTGATGATGGTCGTATATCTGACCGAAACGTCGGCTTGAAGTGATTATTAAACGAAATAAACCTAGCTGCAAACGCTCTTTTCTTTCTTCCTTATTACGAGATCTACTCAGCTATCCACCTCACTTTAACATTTTACTTATCTTTTTTTTTTAAATTTTTTTCGCCCTGGCCGAAACCGTAACCGAAACCGAATATTCGGTCGGTTCTTAATCAAAATACAAAAAGGAATCAAATTATTAATTTAGCAAGTTATGTAACAGAATTTCAACAATAAAAATCATGATCGCAGGAAGAACTAGAATTTACACAATAGTAATCACTAATTTAGTGGTATAAATCACATTTTAAGGATTTGGGGCAAAAACGGGCAAAATGTACGAAATGTAGGTGATAGTACGGGCTTTAAGGAACAACTTTTATTTGAAAAGTTTTGGCGGGAAATGGAGGGACATTTTTGTAGCACTACATATAGCCAGTTCTAAGGGACAAAAAAGTACTTATTTCAACTGCAAATTTTCAAACTACCAATTAAATTATAGCAATGGACGAGCACAGATTCGTATTCAGGATGAAAAATTCAATAGGACACCATGTTTATTAATTTCAAAACACTGGAACAAGTCACCGTAACACGCGCTTGAAAAACACATACAAATTCACAATGCAAATTGCTGTCAATAACCGCCACTTTATCGCGTCTTCAAAGCAACTAGATGTACTTCGGGCGAGTTGATATTTGCGGTACTAGAAGCCTTCAAGGTCATAGTACATCAGGTCATAGCTAGTTTGTCTCTCTGGTACATTTCGTTTTTTCGACTTTTGGCGCCCTAAATTGGTTTTCTGGCCCACTGTGCGCCGGCGCGCTGTGCGGCGACTAGCTGATGCTTCGCTCTGCGCATGCTCGGACGGCGTCCCAAAGCTCCCATTCGGCTCAAGCTTACACGCGTCATAGCACCAGCAGCCCCCACCACATCTCTCTCCGTATAACTGCATGTTGATGGATTGGGGCGTTCAGGACAGCGCCCGACGGCTATAAATACGCACTTTTCGCGCTATTTTTGCCTGTTTTTTCCCTATATTTTCGATGTACGCGACTGATAAAACACTTTGGTTAGTTAGATGTATAATTATAATTGAATGGGTGTTTAATTATTTTTTACTTTTTCAAATCTTTAGGAGGGGCGGCGTCCGAGAGTCCTTATGGGCGAGCCGCCACTGGGTATCAATTTCATTAGTTTGTCATAATTTTTGCAATTTTTTGCTGAACATTTTCTTTTCCTAAAAATATAAATGGAAATGTAGTTAATAAACATATAAATATAATTAAAAACATTTTTAAGTTTATAATGAAATCCAATACTTATCTCTTAAATGACAATTTTAACGTATTTGACAATATTTGAAAATCAGCTTTTAAATAAAATCGGTAAAATAATACTAGTATTTTACTGATGTATTTACTTTTTCAGTTTTTGGAACGAAGTTCTTTAACGTGGCTTACGCAGAGTGAAATGGGAGAAAATGTAACGTAACAAAAATCGTTCCTAACAAAAATGCGTTCTCAGAGCCAGAGCGACGGCGGAGGAAGGCGAGATTAGCCGAAGCCTTGGCGAGGCCACGCCCATCTTCTCCTTCTCTTTATTTCCTTCTATCTACCGTAGACGGCGAACAAGAGGTTCCAGCGGGCGCAGCTCTTGACTAGACGGAAAGCCCGCCAAAGGCGGGCTTTCCTTCTATTTAAATAATATTCATATTAAATTATATTCTGAGTTGAAGGAAAGGCTTGAGGAACTTCGTTCCTGCCGGGGGTCCCACGACCCCACACGTTTGCTTTTTTTACTTTCTCTTACCCTATATATGAAATATATAGAGAGAAAACATTGCGATCATGTCAAAAATTCGATGTCGAGATTTTGATGGATATATATTGTAATACATGAGGCACCTGGCCTCAGGTATTATAAGCAATTGTAATTAAATTCGAAAGTTTTATTTTTGAAGAAAGGAAGATTTGAATAAAAATTCAAATAAAATTATTTAGAAAAATCAATATTTATTCACAAAATAAAAACAACACAAAAAATATTACATTTAAAATTAAAATAAATTTTATTATATTCTATAAATAGTTGAAATAAAAAAAATAATGAAGAAGGAATTTTCTAGAAGCAAGGAGGAGAAAAAAAGTGGGGAGGAGTTCTCGACTCAACTTCCCTCCCCACCGAGACAAGGGATGAGATTCCGCGTGGACAAAGGGGGTTGAAGGGCGGGGAAAGAGACAAGCAAAGCGAAGGAGGAGAAAATTGGTGGCTTGCGGAAAGAGAGGAGAGAAGCAGACCATGGGAGATCTCAACGAGGGACACACAGAAGCGCTCCCTAAAATTTTACTTATCCAAAACAACACCATATCTCAGTATTATTTTATATCAAAGTTATTAATTACCTCATATTTATAATAAATTCAAAGTGTGAAGAGAGGAGAACCTGAAACCAAGAAAACGAATCAACATAATTTTATTGCTACGGCGTTCTACAAACCAACACTCTTACCTGCCATTTCGCATCTTGAAGACTTCAAAACGTTAAGTACACCTTCAACAACATTCCAATTAAAACATGATCATGAACATTTTTAATAATTCCAATAACTTTTTAAATTCTAAGCTGAACATTTAAACGTACTAATACTATATAACTAAAATAAATAAATAACTATTATTAAAATTAAAAACATTTCTCAATTTATAATTTCCTACTTTTATATTATATTTTCATATTAAACACAAATTACTTTTTTTATTCTAATAATTCAAATCTATCACTTTAAACAAAGAACGTTCTTAAAACCTATATAAATAAATAAAAATCCATGGTACGTAATTTGCCTTTTGAGCATCATTTCAAATACAAAACATTATTATTACTATATATATATTCAACTGATAATTTTTCCAGAAAATAATTTAAATTGCTAAATAAACCTTATTATTACTATACATATATTCAACTCATAATTTTTAAGAGAATAATTAAAATATCTAAACAAATAATTTTGTGAAACATTAAAGAATATTTCAATCAATTTTATAATACGATTTTTGCTTTTCAAAGATAAAGATTATTTGATCTCAGTTCAATTAATAAATCAAACATCCCTAAATTTCTAATATTGTTGTTTTTTTTTTAAAAACCTCAACAATTTTATTATTATTTAGTTTTAAGACACTTTTGGTGAAGCTTAAATTCCAGATAAAAAAAACTATATTCTATTCAAAGCAGATACTCCCTTATTAACTGAGCTACACAAAATTTTCAGCGGGTTCTTTCGACTAAGTATCTCTTAGAAATATTTAGACGAAATTTCCTTTAGCGAAGCAGACTTTTTAAAACCAATAAATCCTGTCACATAGGAGATTCCCCCTATCCTGTGGCTGATGGGTGCGCCTTTTGTGCTTCTGGTGGCTTCAACTTCATAGTAAGGGTGGGTGCTAGACACTACATGACGGGTAAGGCGTTACAATATGTTTTGAGGTCCCCTGAGTCCAAAAAAGTGGGTCCCGCAAATTGGTCTGTGTGTGTGTGTGTGTGTGTGTGAACACTTGACCATGCAGGAAATGAGCTAGGAGGTTAAAATTTTATATTTAAGTTAGGAACCTTCCGAACTCGTGTTAATAAGCTTTTAAACAAAATCGGCCAAAAAATACTAGTACTTTACTGATGTACTTTTTCAGTTTTTTTTTCGATTTTCTCAAAATTCTCTCCAAGGATTTTTTTTTAATTTCATAAATCAACTATTGGACTGGTGGCCAAAATGGCATACAAATGCCGAAGGCCAATAAATAAATAAATAAATAAATAAATCAACTATTTTTTAGGTGCTCTTTAAAATGTATATTCTCATTTTGCCGTTGAAATCTTCTGAAGACCACTTTACTCTTGTTCTTCATAGGAAAGATAGGAGAAATGGTTGCCATGGTAACAGAATTTAAATCTTTTTCTTTTTATTAGATTAAAAATCAATTATTATTTAGATGCCCTTTTATTTTTATTTTAATTGCTCCATAGAAAACCTATCTCTATCTCTCACACACAAAATTATCTTCTCTCTCTTTCTACTCTTTAAATTCACTTTCCGGCCAATGTTAATTTCCTATAGGGGTTTGTATGTTAATTTCTATTCAAAAGGGGGTCCCCTTTGGAACTTTTTACGCATTTAAAATTTTTTTTTCCAATTCTTATGAAATTTTGTATTTATTTAGGATTCTATATTGTGTCCAAATATGAGATTAAAATTTTGAAAAATAACCATAGTTTATTTCAAGCAGTCAACATTTAAAATGCAAGTTTGAAACTAAGGTACTATGGGAAACTAAATATATCTCGACACAAAAAATCTGGTGTGAACAGCACAGTGCACACTTTCTCTTACCGAAGAGTAAGCTGTGTGCTGTGCGCCAGTCACACCAGATTTTCTTTCCTCAAAATCCGCTTTAACGTTTGATTAAAATTAATAAATCAATTATTTTTTAGATGCTCTTTAAAATGTATATTCTCATTTTCCCTCAAAATTGTTTGAAGCACACTTTACTCTCGTACTTTATAGGAAAGTTGGGAGAAATGTTTTCCATGGTAACAAAATATAAATATTATAGGAAAGAACCGGAGAATAAAAACCAGCAATTGATGGACCCTCTCACATCATCTTTAATTAGCAAATATTTCGACTGGCATTACGCCTAGTCATCATCAGGGCAAACAAATGATTTGGTGGAGGGCCCGTGTCAAACAATGGTTGAGGATTATTTTAAAATTTCTCGGAGAAGCAGGGGTCAGACGCAAGTGCAAGCGATGTGAGAGGGTCCATCAATTGCTGGTTTTTATTCTCCGGTTCTTTCCTATACATCTTATCCAGCGAAAATCTTCCAATTGCAATATAAATATTACTTTTTTCTCTTCATTAATTTTATTATACCGCCGAAAACTAAATATATGAGTCGTCCATTTCCAAAAGTGCCTAATTGACAAAATTGAAAAAGCTGAGATTTTAATTGCATGTTGTTCGCAAAACTGAAATACACATTTGAAAATAGTTTTCCAGCAAATACTGAAAATTTCATTCCATTTCCAAAACTGTCTTGTTACAAACAAACAAATACTGTTCCAAAACTACCTGCTTGCTAACATCTAAGATGGAACTTTCATGAAGTCATTTCCAAAACTTGCTCATTGCAACGAATCATAGCCCTACCCACAAGCTTCCACAAAATTGTATATTTTGGTTTACTGGGGGACATATTTAATAGTTATTATTATATTTCTACACTTTTTAATATTGATTCTTGATGGCTAACCTGGAATTTTTTTGGTTTTGCTATGTTGATTCAAATTGACCAGTTGCATTTACAGTACCAAACCTTGCTAATTGCATAAGGTCCAAGGTGTGTGATCTAACTCCACTTCCAAAACTAGCTAATTACAAAAAACTTTTGCAAAACTGCCTAGTTGATTATACAAATAAAATTTAACAATTTATTACTGCTACATGGAAAATAATACGGTCTTAAGACCTTGTATTTTATATTCCTATTTTATTTACAGATTATATAAACATAACAGTCATAAGTAGAGACCGGACAAAAATGCATAAAAAATGAAAAAAAAAATGCTTAAAAAAGCATAAAAATCTTAAATAAAAAGTTGTTAAATAAGCATAAAAGTTGAAAAAAGCATCTCATAAGCAATTTTTACGCATATCTATGGCGTATACAAAGGGGGGGGGACAAAGGATGTAATTAATTTTAATATAAAATTTTAAAAATTAATACTTAAAAATTTTATTTGTATATATATTCTGGTAAACAAGTACAGAATGCAACTTTAAATTAACGAAATTGTGCGGCCAGTCCCACCAGATTACCCCCCTGCTAGGGTCCGCCGCAGTCCGCCCCAAGTAGGGGGTCCAGGAGGCCCGTGCCAGAGTAGGGGGGTCCAGGCGGCCACTTTTGTTTTTCCGGAACCAAAGTTTTCCGCCCTTTGGAAAATTTCTTTTCCCTTTTGCGGAACTTAAGTTTTTCACCCTGCGGAAAAAATTTTCTTAAAGGGCTATATTTTTTCGCACTGCGGGACCGATCAAACATTTCGGGGGGGGGGGGGAGATCCCCTAATATATGTATATCCCTAAATATGTATATACATTTGGAAAATTTCGGGGGGGGGGGGGGGGCCCTCGGCCCTCAAGCCCAATCAGTGAGTGGGGTATGGAACCTCGCAACCAGGTCTCGGAAACACCCAGAACATGAAGTGGGCATTGATACAGGTAAGTGCGTAAGCTATCGATACTCGACATAAGGCTCTGCACATTGATGTGTCCAATAGCTAAAGCTCCAGGGAATTCAGAGATGGCGGATCGGATTTTGCGATTTGAGTCAGATGTTTCGTGGAGAGGGGAACTAGAGGACAAAATAGTGTCAGGCTCACCTGTGACCAGGGTCTGCTGTGTCCGTGGCCCGCGATGACACCCAGCCTGTTTCACTCATAATTGATCAGTCCTACCTTCGCCGCAATCCTCCGTCTGCGGATGGGACACCCCTCGCTGCTCAATGCCGAGTGCACAACAGAATCGCACTTCGCCTGCAGGCAGTTAAAGCATTTTGGATCATTGTCTCTGTTGATCATCTGATGATTTCCTGCACAGAAACCACAGTGAGCCGGGGTGGTGCACTTCTCAGCTTTATGATCGAAGTTTAGACATCTGAAGCATTGGAGCACGGTGACATGATCAGTGACACGGCAGGGTGACCATCCTATAAACGTGCGTGGCTTTCCGAGGAGTTTATTCCCGATCTCAGGGGAGGTCTCGATTACATGCGACCCAAAGTTGCGTCCGTTTGTGGGGTATCTATAGATCATCTTGATGTGTTCCGCATCAGCCGATTCGAGATTTTGTAAGACCAGATTTTTATGTACTTCTTCAGGTGTCCTCTCGGAAGGAATCCCCCTGATGAGCAATCTCGGATGCATCTTGGTGTCCTTTTTAAGCTCGAGACCACATTCATTCAGAGCAGGAAGATTCTGGAGTTTATCCACATTTACCGCTGACGCTTCAATGCGGACTGATTTATTTCTTGATTTGACCAGTCTCCATACATTCATCTCAGCCTCTGCAGGATTTATAGCTTTCAACACAGCCGATCGAGTCTCCTCTGACGACTGGAATTTGTCTGCTGCTTCGGGTTTAGGTCCGATAACATGGCTAGTCGTCTTCTGGAGGGGAACGAAGGCTCCGGGAAGAATCTCGACGCGCGATTCCGGCTGCTTGGTGACACTGGCATAAGTTGGGGTGCCGATTTTTTTGAGAGACTCATCAACCAGGGAACTGACAGTGTGCCTGAAGGCATGCGAACGAGAGAAGGCACTCAGAATCCGCTCAATCAATTTCTCACTCGAAGATTGGGACAAATTAAGATCAGCGAGCTCGGCATAGGCTGACTACAGCTGACCGGTAGCCCGTTCAATAAGACATAGGTCCTTCTCAATCTCATCCTTTTTAATGGTGCTGTCACTGCTAGTCGATATAATATTCATGATATCTGATTTGTAGGCGACAATCGATTCTTGCAATTTGGTTACCTCGGTCAGAGACAAGGGCAAGTCCGGCTGGACCGGAGGATCACCGCAAGCAGACTCAAAAACTTCGGAGTCATCGATGTCGACGTCATGACTATCACAGATCACCCTTTGCTCCTCCCTACTGATCACTTTGTGATTTTTGTGACAGCTTGGGTGGAAAAAGAGAGAACATTTAAAGCATTTGACAGACTTGATTCTAATTTTTTTCCTACAAGAGCCACACTCCGGATCCGCATCCCCCATTGCGCATGCGCACTACTAGGAAATCTACAAAAACTTTAAAAAAATATGAAAATGAGATGGAAGGGTCGGGGGGGGAATAAAGAAAGCGCCACAACGGGCTATCTGGGCGTTTCAGGATAAGAAGCCTGGAAGGGTGAAAAATAAAAAAAAAAGAAGGAAAATATGAAAATAGTGAGAGATAGTATAAAAAAAAAGATGTAAGTAGGAAAATATAATACAAAATAAAATAAAAAGGAAGGCCAATTCTATAAGAAATAGGTGAATCTATTTTTTTGGCCTCAGATTAAAAAGAAAAGCAGAATAAAAAAAATAAAAATACCTCGAGCGATCGAGAAATTAGCGAATAAGCACCCCAGTGGCACTGTCATTACAAGGAGATGTAGACGAGTTTATGCAGAATTTCAAGTAGTTTAAGAT
The DNA here is from genome assembly GCA_023213315.1 of Euborellia annulipes. Lineage (NCBI taxonomy): Eukaryota > Metazoa > Arthropoda > Insecta > Dermaptera > Anisolabididae > Euborellia > Euborellia annulipes. The sequence continues at coordinate 56,509 of JAKCPI010025284.1, read as the reverse complement.
GGTATAAAGCAATTCCAAAAGGGCCGAGAAAAACCCAAACAAAAATTGAAAAATTCGAGAGAGAGAAATAAAAGCTGCCGTCAGTTGCTAATCCTTTACGTGAATTAAAATTATAATTAAATTGAAGAACATCTATTAAAAGAGATCTAGAAATATTTTTTTTTTTTTTTTTTAATATTTCTTAACTAAATAAATAAATATAATAAATAATTTTGAATTAATATGGCCAAAAAGGGAGCCAGAAATTTTATATATAAAATACTTGGGCTGAGCGTTTGACTCATATGAGCCGGTGGAATTTCTCAACTAAATTAAACCACACAAATTTTAAATTCTATTTCATTGATTTAATCTGATAAATTCATTTGATATATTTTTTGTTTCTAATAAAATTCTTTTCTTTATTTTCAGGAGAAAAATTCCGTTCTCAATTACAACGTATCTTGTATATTAACTCTTCCTCCTTATCAACGTCAAGGATATGGTCGTCTGCTCATAGATTTTAGTAAGTACTCTTTATTCACACAATTATTTTATTATTTAGTTCATCAATCTATGTATTATTTAAAAATTTTTGGGATTTTGCCTTATTGATATTATTAAAATAAATACGTATGGACCAAAATGGTTATTTTCCCACCAAAAACCAATGGCTACTAAAAATAACAATCGTTATTTTTATTTATTTTTCTTTATTTTCATTTATTTTTCTTTATTTTCATTTATTAAAAAATTGAATTGTTTGTTTAAATAAAAAAAAAAAATTATGCTTAGGAAAATTTTTAATTATAGACCACATTTTTGCATTAATTATTTATTAAAAATATATTTTATGCTTAAAAATTTGTGCGCTTTGAATCGTTTCATTTATTTGGGCTAAAATAATTTTCTTTCTTTACTTAGAATCAGTGCCGGATTTACCACTAGGCCGACTAGGCCGCGGCCTAGGGCTGCAGGCTAGAGGGGGCCGCAAACGTCAGTATTTTTTTTTTTTTTTTTTTTTTTAATTATATATTCCAAGAAAATATATTTTTGTAAAATTTCATCACATTTTAAGGGCTGAAATAGCGTTAAAATCAATCTCCTGGTACCTAGTTTTAAAAAATTTTCCGGACGTACCCCCCCCACCCGTTATGAAGGGGGCCGCGCAGGTAATTTGGCCTAGGGCCTCTAGTTGTGTAATACCGGCACTGCTTAGAATAGATACTACGTCCCATAATTGTTTTTATACATATAGGCATGGACAGTAATCATTGACAATATCATACTATAGTGGGCTTGATGGTTGGTTACAAATAAGATCCCTACAGACATCGGACCACCCTTTATACATATACCGTCTAGTATATTATTTTTTTATGTAAAACTTATATATTAAAAAAAAACTTATTCAAAACAATTTTTTTCCAAAAAAAAAAAAATTTTAATAATGAATCAACTTGAAAGTTATCCAAACTATTAAATTCAGGCAGGGGCGTATATAGAAATTTTTTTCGGGGGGGGGGGGCCCGAACTCAAAAATTTTTTGAGAAAAATTTTTTTTAAGAAACAATTTTTTTTCACACGAAATTTTTTGCGGAACATTTTTTCTTTTGCGGAATCAAAGTTTTCCACCCTGCAGAAAAATTTATTGCGCTGATGTCTGTATATCCGTATATATGTATATGTGTTTGGGAAATTTCGGGGGGGCCCGGGCCCCCTCGCCCCCCCCTTATATACGCCCCTGAATTCAGGGTCAGCGCGTGGGGTGAGTCGATCAGACGCTAGAACTTTTTTTATAAGCAAAATCCAGAGGCATAATTACATTGATTGCCTCCCCCCACCCCCAAGAATGTCGCCCCCTCCCAAAAAAATATTTGTTGATATAGAATTCCAAAAATGTAAAATTTAAATACATTTTATTATTTACAAAGGGAGTGCATAGCCTTAATGTCACCGATTTGAACTAAATTTTTTTTATGTGTAGTACTTAATGAAAAACAAATTCTGTTAAAGCGAGAAAATGCCCTTCTCAACCGTTCGTCTAAAAAAAAATGTTAAAGATTTTGTCCGCATGCCTTAAGCTGTTGCTAACAATAACATTAAGAAAAGCCTATGTGGCTAGATCGGTAGCGTTCATTCTTTTTAAACATGAAATCTCGAGTTCGAATCTCGCCGTGTGGAACTATTTTTTTTTTTTTGTGTAATTTATTTTTTTTGTTTTAAAAAATATTTTTTTAATATTAATAAATAAATAAGTGTTTTTAAAGTGAAACTTTTATTTGATAGCCTCAATTAATTATTGGCTTTTAATTTTTAACATGTTATACGATATATTTAAAGAAAATTCAAATGCTTTCTGTCAATATATTCAATAATATAAGGGAATATAAGATTGAGTGGCTGTAGATATAGTTGATACAGGACCAAGGGAGTAGGGTGACCACAGACGAGACATTAAAAACAAAAAAACTTCCACAGCCCTTTGCTCTCATGCTACGATGACAAATCATTCTTTTGATCTTGATAATGCCATAGTCTTAATGCAAGTAGATAATACTACAAAGAGGCTGTTTGCAGAAAAATGTTTCGTTAAAGCAATGGGGAGCAGGGCCTTAAACTTTCAGACTGACTGCGACGGGTTGAGTAATTTCTATCTCTTCTTCTTGAACGACAATGACGCTTTGTTGTCAATATAGGTGTGTGTAAGAGAAAAATGGTAAAAATCATTTGTATATTAATTAGTTCGTTATTGAGATTAAAAAATATTTTATATTAAATAAATTTTTTTCATAAAAGTGTAATATTTTTCTCTTTTTCTTTATTTTTACTTTCTCTTACCTATGTATATATGTAATATATATATAGAGAGAAAGTATTGGTTTCATGTCAAAAATTCGATGTCGAGATTTTGATGGATCTTTACGTTTTGAGGTCCCCTGAATCCAAAAAAGTGATTTTCGCGACATGGTCTGTCTGTCTGTGTGTCTGTGTGTCTGTGTGTGTGTGTTCAATTTTAAGCATGAAGGAATTGAGCTAGGAAGTTGAAATTTTATATTTAAGTTAGGCAGCCCCCGGGACCGGAAAAATAAGCTTTTAATCAAAATCGGCCAAAGGGTACTAGTACTTTACTGATGTACTTTTTCAGTTTTTTTCAATTTTCTCAAAATTTGCTCTAACGATTTTGATTAAAATTCAAAAATCAATTATTTTTTAGATGCTCTTTCAAATGTATATTCTCGTTTTGCCCTCAAAATTGTTTGAAGCACACTTTACTCTTGTGCTTCATAGAAAAGATAGGAGAAATGGTTGCCATGGTAACAAAATATAAATATTTTCCCAAACTTATAAATTTTACATCTTGAATTTTAATATATCGGCGGAAACTAAATATATGTCGACACGAAAAATCTGGTGTGACAAGCACAGCACACAACTTTCTCTTACCTTCGGTAATCGAAAGTTGTGTGCTGTGCGACAGTCACACCAGATTTTTTAACCTTTTGACCGTATTATGGGATTTACTTGTCTATTGCCTTCTCAAATATGTTAAATTGAATAAATAAATATTTATTATCGGCTTCTCACCTCAGCCACTGACCTAAAAGAGGTCATTAAAATGATAAACCATCTCAGGAATAATATATATTTGTAAATTAATAAACATTTTATCAAAGCATACTGTTACTTAAGCGAATACACACGTATTGAATGACTGGAAGCATACAAATTAAAATTATTTATATACCACATAATGTATATAAAGAAATATTTAATATAACAACTCTATACACTTATACTGTAAGAATTTTTGTATATCTTATATAAAATATTTTATTTGTATTTGTGATGATTAACAACTTAAAAATTAATTAAATGTATGACTTTCCAGCTCTAATTGACTGATGATGGCATTAGCAGAATAAAGCCGAAACGTCTCAACACTTGAGAGTTTTTATTTAATATAGAGGCTCACTTAATGGCTGCCTACTCCCTTGGTCCTGTATCAACTATAAGGGAATATTTAATATTATTGTAAATGTATTTATGTGTTCAATTAATAGTAATATATTTCTCGTATAATATTAAATATTTCCTATTATATTTTTGACAGTACTAATATTAAAAAATATTCTTAGAAATCAAAAAAAAAAAAAAAAATTATTGCACAAGACGAGATTCGAACTTCGTGTTTACAAAGAATGAACGCTACCAATCTACCCATTGCGGCTTTATCTTTATACATATTTTAGGGTGGGTCAAATTGTAGGGGACCGAAAAAATGTGGAAAGGCACATCGCGATTCTTGTTCTATGGGTCATTCCAAGAAACTTTGTCAAAAAAAACCATAGGTCAAAAATGAATTTAGAGCCCCCGGATTTTTCAAAATAGGTATTTTTACAGAATATTCAAGAATATAGGCAAAAAAATTGTATTTGCTCTAGCCAAACGTGTATGTTGTGCTTTATTTGTTTGTTTATTGGTTGAGCACACACATGATGATGTTGAATTAGCTACCGACGCAATGTACTTGTACAAAATTACACTTGCAATATCTTCTGGTGAGGTTTCGTGGGATTTGTCCGTCATTAAACCAGGGCCAATTGCACATTCTCGCTGGCTCACCAAGGCTAGTAGATTATTACGGTTGTATGTGACAACTAATAAGCCATCTAAATATTTAAAAATTCTGGCAAACTATCTAATGAAAGTGTATACATTAGGGGTATGACTTTTCGACTTTTTTTTTAAAGATTTCCTGTATCACGACTCAATGAACTTTTGCCTATTAATGATTAAAATGACGTTTATTCCATTAAAAAAAAAAGGTCACGCACAAACCACTTTGAAATTTAAGGTTGATTAGACGCAGTCTTGTATAAGCCGATATATAAGGGAGGTGTTAAAAGCGGGTAGTTGAGTTTTAATTAGCTTAATTTGCTTAATTTGGTGTTAATTATAACTTTCAAAACGCTCTAGAAAATCCCGGGGGGGGGGGGGGGTAAGGAACCCTCTTGGTAGGGGTAAGCCAAAATCAAAAATATATATTTTGTTTTTTCTCATAAAGATTTAATGATAAACTATATAAATTCTATTTAAAAAAGCAAATTGTAGTATTTTTTTATTATTCTAAATGAAAGACAGGCGTAGATCGACTGCAGCAAATGTTCGAAGAGAAAGGTATCCCAAAACCAAGCCAGCTCCATGTGCTGGATCTCTTTATACGTATTCTCATGTGAGATGAACTCCATAAGTTGACTAAATCACCAAACATCCACTACTTCTTTGTGCAGAATTTTATTAGCAATTATAATAAATAGAAAAGAGCCTTCAGGAACATTAAAACTAAAATTAAGGAAACAGGCGGCTGAAGAGACGACATGAAGTTTCTTTACCACCTCACTCGTGTCTTCGGTCACTTCGCTGAGAGAAATGAAATCTCATCGTGAAACTTCAACAAATTCCAAATAGCACCAATGCTCGCTGGACCTCTCGTGCCATACTAACCCTTCTTGCGTTTATTCTGATGCCTGAAATCCGTAAAAGGTTGCGCAAAATTTGTCCATTCATTTCTTATTAAGGGGCTGATCATTTAATCAGCAGCCAATGGTTTCGCTTTGAAGATTTTGATGAACTATCTGCAACTCGGCATCATCAGAGCTCAATTGCTTGAAAATCCACAAAATAGATGAATTTCCAATCAACATTGCCCGAAAAAACCAATGTTGTGAGCGTGCAGTGCAATCAAAGATATGGAAGTATTCTACTAAGACTCCTCCCTCAACAAGGACATCCCCCCACTGAGTTTCATCCTCAACAATGACCTTATCTAGAATATTTGACTTCCTTGGGTCTTTAATGACCCAATATAAGTGAGTCTAAAGCTTGAGTACAAATTTATGTCTATTTAGAGGGACTTCAAAAAATTGGCAAAAAATCTGATATATAAAATTTTCAAATCATTTTGTGCGTGACGTTTTTTTATCAAATCACCTTGAAAGTAAGATTTTATTCAATATTTAGTAAAAGTACATCAAGTTATGATACAGGGATACGAGATTGTAAAAAAGTCATACCCCTAGTATACATATGTACCATCTATTGCAATAGTATTGAGAATGCCTATGAGTTAGGCAGCCAAACTTGCACACACAACAAAAGCTTCCTTGTCTCTGTAAGGGCTACCTTTTTCTAAGTAGACAATAGGCCGTACGACCTTTTATCACAAAACAACCACTATAAAAATTTATTGTTTTAATATAAAATAGAAATATTTTATTTTATTGATGTATCGAAATAAAAATTCTTTCAATGTTTTAATTAGAAAAAAACAATGTAATTTTGTTTTTTAATTAAATTCGTAGCATATTTCAAACTCGTCTTAGATTATTTCTAAAAATGAGAAAGTTTCATTACATTTCGACTTTTGAAGTAATTTAGTGGCATCGTTTGGTAGGCTTTAATTAAAATTGGATGGACGAAACCACCCTTTATACCGATGATCTCATTTAAGTAAGATATTAGATATTCATACAATATTGGTTGTAGAAACCTTATTTCTATTTTAGAGGGCTAAATTTATAAGGGATAATTTATAATGGGTTATGATTTTACAAATGTGGCTTCCTCTAGATATTAAAATGAGAAAAAAATCCTATCTGAAATATTTATTTAAAGTGGATTAAATTTTTTCTTGTTTTTTGGAACAAGGCAAAGAAAGAGGGGTCATTCCACGTCAGTTCAACCAGGCCATTTCACCCATAATCTCAGATTTTTATGAAACTTGGTATGTTTGTTCTATACATAGAGATAAGTAACAGCACCAAATTTCAATTTTTTATCTCACTTAGTTTTCGAGTTATGGCACTTTGAAGTTTTGATTTTTTTCACCTTCCTCGGCTTGGTTAATGCCAAACAAAATGTGACATAGAAGAGAAAATAATTTCTCATTTATTTATTTGACATCCTATGTTGATGAAATTTTTATTGTAGGTTCTTGAAACAATAAGGAATTAGAAAAAAAATATATCACGAATCTAACAAGGAGTCCCCACGGGTGGTGGATCACCGATTTTTTTCAAACTCATAGGATTTGAAGATTAGTATCTGGACATCAATTTCCTAAAGCAGTACAATGCACTACTCAAGAATACTCAAGAAAATCGACTTTGAAGACTATCAAGATTTCCGAGTTCTATAAGTTTGGATAATTTTGTTTATATGTAAACAGTGTCTGGTAGCCGAGAGAGTAAGCGCAACAGTCTTGTAAACAAGGAGTCGCTAGTTCGATTCTTGTTGGGGACTTGAACAATGTGTTTTCGTCTGTGTTCAGTTTTAAGCAGACACACACACAGTGTTCATTTGAAATCATGAAAGAATTGAGCTAGGAGGTTGAAATTTTATATTTAAGTTAGGTACCCTCCCCGACACTCAAAATAAGCTTTTGAACAAAATCGGCCAAAAAGTACTAGTACTTTACTGATGTACTTTTTCAGTTTTTTCCAATTTTCTCAAAATTTGCTGCAACGATTTTGATTAAAATTCATAAATCAATTATTTTTTAGATTCTCTTTAAATTGTATATTTTCATTTTGCCTTTGAAACCTTTTTAACATGTAAAACTATTAATATATATTGAAACTTGCAATGGACTTAAGAAATAGAGGGAACAAAATACACAAAATTTTTATTTTACTAAATTAAAGCCCATTTCATGTAGATAATTTAGAAAAAAAAATTTCTTGAATATCTCATTCCCTTTTGGAGATATTGGCTTTAGCGCTAAACCATGTTTGCGTTTTCAAAACTAAAAAAACAATCAAAAATATGATTTTTTTTAATATTTTAGGGTTAACTTAGATTGATATATTTTTTTTCTAATTCTTTATTGTTTCAAGAACCTACAATAAAAATTTCATCAACATAGGTTGTCAAATAAATAAATGAGAAATTATTTTCTCTTCTATGTCACATTTTGTTTGGCATTAACCAAGCCGAGGAAGGTGAAAAAATCAAAACCTTAAAGTGCCATAACTCGAAAACTAAGTGAGATAAAAAAATTGAAATTTGGTGCTGTTACTTATCTCTATGTATAGAACAAACATACCAAGTTTCATAAAAATCTGAGATTATGGGTGAAAATTTTTTATTTTTTTGGTTGATTTGGCGTGGAATGACCCAGAGACAAAAACTCTCTCCAACGGCGAAGATCAACAGTCACCACATTTGTTGAGGTTAAGCGAGGCCAAGCGCGGCGAAAGCTCGGATTAGTGACTCCTAGCAATTAGCATGTGGAATGCCCCCCGGTTGCCATCGGTACAATGTATAAAATCTCTATTTTATATAATAAAGAAATAACCCCTAATGGCCTCTGTAGCCGAAAAGGGTTTTTTTTTAAATAAAAAAAAATCTTTTGTTTATATTATTTGTAAGACAAAAGGAAAGGTTTCTTCTAGAGAGTTTTCGTAACTTTTGGGGTCGAACAACTTTATTTAAAAGGAGGTAAAAGCAACAAAGTATTTGTTTTATTTCAATTTATATAATACAAGTTGGAAAGGCGCGGCTTCGCCGCGCCGTTCTCAACTTGGCCCTGGCGGGCGGCGTCTCGGGACATGATCAATAGTTTTCCCCTAAATTTTAAAGCTCATATGGTTTTTGCCCAAATGAAAATTCGCTGAATCAAGTTTAAAATTAGAGTATTCGCCCTGCCCGGCCTGTGGGTTTTGAAGGCCATGAAAAAATTACGGGCAGGTAGCAAGTCTAAATTTCACTTTAATAAACTGATTCGGGAGGACGGGCATGCAAATGAAATAGGGCGGGCCAGGGCCGGATCTAGGGGGGGGGGGCAGTGGGTGCATGTGCCCCGGGCGGCAGATATCAGGGGGCGGCAATTAAAGAAAGATTTACTAAAAAAAAGAATTTTGTATAGAAAATTTTGAGGGGGCGCCAAATTAAATTTTGTCCCTCTAAAAAATCTCGTAGTTCCGGCCCTGGAGCGGGCAGGGACCTATTAAAAAAAAAAAATCAACAATTTTAAACTATTTCTTTTTCCGACATCTGAAAAAGTTTATTTTTTATTATATGCCTAAATTTAAAGATGTTAGAAAAATTAAATATTTTTAAATAATTTTTTTTATTTGATGTATTATTTAAAACTTTTTATTAAATAAAAGAAAATGTATCTTTTATTTTATACAATGTATGATTCAGGGTTACTTTAAATAAAATTATTTTATTTAAAAATTGTTACACATTGATTCATTCATTCGCTAAATTTTCGTCGGGTACTGGAAGGTTTGAAAAATTTCCGGGTGGGTCAGAAGAATGGTAAAAAATACCCTAAGTCAAAAAAAAATATGGGTACGGGCCAAAAAAAAATCGGGCCGTGGAGGGGTCTATGAGAGAATGAGTTGAACATATGATTTGAAGTTATCTAAAGAAAAAATTGAAATAATCTATAATTTCGTTCATTTTAGATCATATACTAAACCTTGTCTTAGAATACTGGAGGCTCATTCAAAGCATCAAAAAAAAAAAAAATTTTCTTCCATTTAGAAGTAGTTTTAAATACCCTAAACAATGCCTGAATTAAATGAAATGGTATTCCTTTTTTACAAAATTTAATCTAGAATGTGAAAACCTTTGGATATCCAAGATATCTTTTACCATTAAAAAGATATAGCTAAAATTGTATAAAAATATCTCGGAAAAAAAATATCTACTTAAAAGTTTGTCTAGTGATTGACGAATAGATAGTATACTAAACCATGTCTGAGAATGCTGTAATGTGGCTCATTTGTTTCCAAATTTAATGTAGAATAATACAAAATTATGAGATTGAAGATATCTCTTACCATTCAAAAAATATAGCCGAAAATTGAAAGAAACTCTTCAAACAAACAAACAAAAATAAAAATTTCTTCCATTTTTAGAAAAAGTTTAAAGTACTTAAATAGAGGCTTATCAGGTCCAAACTGGGCTCGTTTTAAAGGAAATTTAATGTAGATTATAAAAAGTAAATCATATCTAAGACATTGATAATCGTTTAAAAAATATGTCCATGAATATGAAAAAAATTAATAAAGAAAAATTTTGTATCAAACGCCAAAAGTTGCACAGCCGCTATACAATGCCTTAGAATAGTGCAAAGAGTCTCATTCTTTTCCAAATTTAATGTAGAAAAATAGAAAAATATGAGATTGAAGATATCTCTTATCATTCAAAAAATATAGCCAAAAATGTAAAAAAATAATCGTCTAAAAATGAGTTTTTTGTAATTTAAAAAAAGGGGGTATAACTTTTTCATGATTTTGGATTTTTCTAATCCCCAGCAGATGGTACTGAATCAAATAAAAAAAACCGCAATTGTCTAGCTTGTCTAAAGACACAGATGTTTAAAAACCAACTCAAAAAATGAAAATTTTCGTGTTATTTTTTTTCACACTTGAAAATTAAATAGAAGGGGTTGATGAAAAAAAATGAAATTTACCTGACTAGAAGTATAGGATGTGAGGAACATTTCGCAAAAAAAATTATTGAAATTGGACAATAAATACTGAAGCAACAAAATAATGAAAATGAACTGAAGCCGCGGCAAAATCATCAAAAATGAGGTTCTTATTGCACGAATTATTTATATGTGTAAACAAACCTCAAAAATAGTTAAAAGAGGTTTGTCATTTTCAAAATTTAATGCAAATTATTGACTAATTCAGATATTTAAGATATCTTTAACCGTTTAGAAGATATGAGTGAAAAAATGAAAAAATATCGTGAAATTTTTGAAAAAACATCGAAAAAAATGAGTTTTTCCCCTCTTAAAAAAAAGTGGTACAACTTTTTTAAGATTTTGGATTTTTCTATTTGGTTTTAGAGGATTCTGAATCGAATGCAAAAAACCCCATATCTCTAGGTGGTCTAGAAGTACCTTATTCAAAAAACGTCTTTTCAGCTTTATTATAATATAGATATTTAAAATTATCTTCTGTCCCCAACTTCTGACGCCTATTAAAAATAAAATATAAGTATAGACTATATCAGACTATTTATCAAATTACATTAATTCAAAAAAATAAATAAATATACTGTATCTATAATAATTTACTTTATTCTTTTACCATTTCCTTCCAAAGCCTTGTGGGGGGATAAAATACCCCCCCCCCCAAATGACGCCCCTGAAAACAAAACGGAATCTAAAGGAAGCCACATTTGTAAAATCATAACCCATTATAAATTATATTTTACGCCCTCTAAAATAGAAATGAGGTTTCTACAGCCAATATTGTATGAATATCTAATATCTTACTTAAATGAGTTCATCGGTATAAAGGGTGGTTTCGTCCATCCAATTTTAATTAAAGCCTACCAAACGATGCCACTAAATTACTTCAAAAGTCGAAATGTAATGAAACTTTCTCATTTTTAGAAATAATCTAAGACGAGTTTGAAATATGCTACGAATTTAATTAAAAAACAAAATTACGTTGTTTTTTTCTAATTAAAACATTGAAAGAATTTTTACTTCGATACATCTTTAAAATAAAATATTTCTATTTTATATTAAAACAAAGGGTCGGACTAAGCCGAGCGCACAACTTTGCCCCCTCCCCCCAATATTCAAAGAAATAAAGCAACGCGTTTGTTTATTTGTTTTGATTTTGCTCTGTTGCTATGCACAATTTTCGAATTTAAATGATTTTTTAACATATTTATGACAAATTATTTGTACAAATTTGTACAAATATTATGTATCATTTTACTCGGGAGAAAGTCTAGTTTCTGAATATATAAAAAAAAATATAGGTTATGTAAGACAAAATATTGCCCCCCCCCCCCCCTAGAGCTCCCCCCTAATGATCCGATGTTTACCATAAGCTTTTCAGTTCTTGGCCTCTACCCCTAATTTATGGGTGCAAAATTTTAAAACAATTGAACAAATAGTTTTTGAGTTGTCGTTGACGAAAAAAATTACCACATACACACACATACACACAGACACACATACATCATTCCAAAAACTTCTTAAATGGATTCAGGGGACCTCAAAACGCATTTTGGCAGCTTCAGAAAAACTTCGATTTTTTTTACGATTACATTAACTTTACCTGTCCAACCTACTGTTGGTTCTTTTGTGATAAAAGGTCTTACAGTCTATTGTCTACTTAGAAAAACATAGCCCTTATAGATGCAAGGAAGCTTTTGTTGTGTGTGCAAGTTTGGCTGCCTAACTCATAGGCATTCTCAATACTATTGCAATAGATGGTACATACCTACTTCATAGGAGAAAATCTCTTTCATAGAAATTTAGATAAATATTTTGATATTTTAACAGGAATTGTTCTCCGTAGAATTTAGGATTTTTTCACAATAAATTTAATGAATTCCAAGTCAAATATCAAAAAATGTGGGTTAACAAATTAACGCAAAAACAAAAGATCTCTCGATAGTTAAATTTTATACTCAAGTCAAATACTTTTTTATTTTTTCCTCAAAATTCTCTTTATTGTTTTTAATAAAAATTCATATATCAGTTATTTTTTAGATGCCTTTTGCATGTATATTCTCATATTCGCTCAAAAATTGAAAACAAACGAGATTTAATCGACAATTAAATATAATTATAATTATTTTCCTCAATTTTAATGGGTATTAGGAAAAATATGGTGAATCACACTACCTTCTCTTCTATAGCTCATTTATATACTTATAGACCTACAATATATAATGTCACTACATCAAATTTATATTGAATATAAATAATTTTTTTCAAGATATTTGCAATAATATATAGATGTATTTTTTTTTATTTTATTCAACTAGTTTTTACTTTCTCTTACCCTCTTACCCTATATATGAAATATATAGAGAGAGAAAGTATTTTTTCTAATCTTATGATAAGCAGGAGATACGTTCGGAACGTTTACTGAGCTAATTTAATTTGCAAAAAAAATTTGTTATTTTTTTATAAATATTCTGAAGGCTTATCTTATAAAAATGTTATATTTCAATAAATTCTTTCCAGGGTTAATTTATGATTGTTAAAATGCAATTGTAAAATTTTTTAAAAGAACATGGATTGAAAATCACCATGGGCTTAACTAGGGGGGGTGCCGGGGGGCCTATCCCCCCTCCAGAAGGCTCGCGCCACCCCCAGAAAGCTCCTTGCCCCAAGAAAAATCGAGAAAATATGGGGCTTTCCAGGCCCACCGGAGGAAAGCTGGGCCCATTATTTATATAAAAATCTAAAAGTTCTTTAATTCTTTATCCAAATCGGGTATAGACAGTCAGGTGTTTTCGCACAAGGAAGGAAGCAGGTGCAGCCAAAATTAAAGCCTCCGATTTTGTTACAATTAATGAGACGTTTCGAGAAAACTTTATTTCCTCATCATCAGTCTTTCCTACACAAGAAATACATAATATAACACATTAATATAGAATAGATAGAAAATTTTTTTAAACAATATAAGATAACACTTACAAATTGTATTTGTCCCGGAGTTGTTAAAAGGGCACAATACATTTATTATGTATTTTCTTTATGGGCGTGTTATTCATTGACTTGTTCAGTGAGAATGTTAAAAATTGTAAAAGCGTCTCGATTATAAATATATTTCTTTCAATATTTCTTAAAATATTTCTATAATTAAAAATTTAATCTTAAAATCTGGTCAATGTTATTTAAATTAAAACGAAATGTTGAAAGAAGAAATCCCCTCATCAAATCAATAAAAACAAATTTACATAGATATATAAAAATTCAAAAAAATTTTCTTTTTTAAAAACAAAATGTATTTTTCCCTCAAAAATTCTCTTATAAAAACCCCCTTGAATATGTGAGATCGGGCCAAGAGTATGGCAGAGAATCAAATGAATATTTCACAACATTTCGAAAAACCCCTACACGTCCTCAGCACATCTGGAGGCCAGGTCACTAATAACCCCATCATATATGCCGCTCAACCCTTCACAATCCGTATGAAAGTTAATTGCCCGGTCACCAAATAATTTGATGTAGCACTTTTCTGATGTTGTTCTTTTGTTGTAATTAGGCTCAAACGACAGTATTTCCACATTATCTAAATCGAATGTGTGGCCATTATCAACGCAATGTATGCTCAGAGCGGTAGACCTCTTGCCCTTTCTCACACTGTAATCATGTTCATACAAGCGTATAGATAGTTTTCTGCCCGTTTGGCCAACATATACTGATCCGGGTGGGGGGCAGTCCTTACACTTTAGCACATACACAACACTATGTCTATTTTTGACTGTTATACGGTCTTTATTATTATATAAGTGTCTGAGATTATTTTGACACTTTGGGGCTAATCTTATGTTGTATTTTTTAAGGAGAGCATTTAACTTTTCAGTGACCACTGGAACATATGGAATTGAAAAATACATCGGCGTACTTACAGTGGTGTCTGGGAGATGGTTATGGGATAAATTTAATTTACTGGAGAATTTCGGTATCATACTATTTATAAAATAAGGAGGGTAAGCGTTTTCTTTCGCCATTACTTTGAATAGGGCTAAATTTTTATCTCTAAATTGATCATCACCTAAATTAAAAATCTGGTGTGACTGGCGCACAGCACACAACTTTCTCTTACCCTTCGGTAAGAGAAAGTTGTGCACCGTGCTGGTCACACCAGATTTTTTGTGTCGAGATATATTTAGTTTCCGATAGCACCTTAGTTTCAAACTTGCATTTTAAATGTTGACTGCTTGAAATAAACTATGGTTATTTTTTAAAATTTTAATCTCATATTTGGACATTTTATACACAATATAGATTCGTAAATAAATACAAAATTTCATAAGAATTGGAAAAAAAAATTTAAATGTGTAAAAAGTTCCAAAGAGACCTCCTTTTGAATCGAAATTAACATACAAATCCCAATAGGAAATTAACATTAGGCCTATGAGAGAAGGCGGAGAGACAGACGATAATGTTTGCAAGTGAGAGAGAGAGAGAGAGAGAGTGAGATATGTTTTCTTTGAAACAATTAAAGACACAAATAAAATAAAAATAAATGGGAATTTAAATAATAATTGATTTTTACTTTCTCTTAGTTTAATCTAATAAAAAGAAAAAGATTTAAATTCGGTTACCATGGCAACCATTTCTATCTTTCCTATGAAGAACAAGAGTAAAGTGGTCTTCAGAAGATTTCAACGGCAAAATGAGAATATACATTTTAAAGAGCATCTAAAAATTAGTTGATTTATGAATTTTAAAAAAAATCCTTGGAGGGAATTTTGAGAAAATCGAAAAAAACTGAAAAAGTACATCAGTAAAGTACTAGTACTTTTTGGCCGATTTTGTTCAAAAGCTTATTTTGAGATTCTTCAAAGGTACCTAAGTTAAATATAAAATTTCAATCCGCTAGCTCAACTCCTTCATGCTAAAAATCTGTCCACACACACATACACACACACAAACAGACACACACACTCACACACACACACACACAGACCAATTTTCGGGACCCACTTTTTTGGACTCAGGGGACCTCAAAACATGTATATCCATCAAAATCTCGACATCGAATTTTTGACATGAACGCAATACTTTCTCTCTCTATATATTTCATATATAGGGTACGAGAAAGTAAAAATACGTCTCAAAAAATAATGCAATGTATTGAGCTTCCATATGTTCCAGTGGTCACTGAAAAGTTAAATGCTCTCCTTAAAAAATACAACATAAGATTAGCCCCAAAGTGTCAAAATAATCTCAGACACTTATATAATAATAAAGACCGTATAACAGTCAAAAATAGACATAGTGTTGTGTATGTGCTAAAGTGTAAGGACTGCCCCCCACCCGGATCAGTATATGTTGGCCAAACGGGCAGAAAACTATCTATACGCTTGTATGAACATGATTACAGTGTGAGAAAGGGCAAGAGGTCTACCGCTCTGAGCATACATTGCGTTGATAATGGCCACACATTCGATTTAGATAATGTGGAAATACTGTCGTTTGAGCCTAATTACAACAAAAGAACAACATCAGAAAAGTGCTACATCAAATTATTTGGTGACCGGGCAATTAACTTTCATACGGATTGTGAAGGGTTGAGCGGCATATATGATGGGGTTATTAGTGACCTGGCCTCCAGATGTGCTGAGGACGTGTAGGGGTTTTTCGAAATGTTGTGAAATATTCATTTGATTCTCTGCCATACTCTTGGCCCGATCTCACATATTCAAGGGGGTTTTTATAAGAGAATTTTTGAGGGAAAAATACATTTTGTTTTTAAAAAGAAAATTTTTTTGAATTTTTATATATCTATGTAAATTTGTTTTTATTGATTTGATGAGGGGATTTCTTCTTTCAACATTTCGTTTTAATTTAAATAACATTGACCAGATTTTAAGATTAAATTTTTAATTATAGAAATATTTTAAGAAATATTGAAAGAAATATATTTATAATCGAGACGCTTTTACAATTTTTAACATTCTCACTGAACAAGTCAATGAATAACACGCCCATAAAGAAAATACATAATAAATGTATTGTGCCCTTTTAACAACTCCGGGACAAATACAATTTGTAAGTGTTATCTTATATTGTTTAAAAAAATTTTTCTATCTATTCTATATTAATGTGTTATATTATGTATTTCTTGTGTAGGAAAGACTGATGATGAGGAAATAAAGTTTTCTCGAAACGTCTCATTAATTGTAACAAAATCGGAGGCTTTAATTTTGGCTGCACCTGCTTCCTTCCTTGTGCATAAATCAACAGCCACGTACTTCATTGGTCAGGTGTTTTCTTTTTGGGAAATCTCTATATACATAGGCGCCGGAACTGGGGGGGGGGGGCAAGGGTACATTGCCCCCCTGGCATCCTACAGGGGGGACAGAGGTGGGCAAAATTTCTTTTTTTATTTCATTTATTTTTAAAAATGATATATTTTTACTTTTAAAAAATAAAATCTAAATTAAAAGAGTAAGAAATTCATTTTTTTCCAAAAATTTTTAATAAAATCACTACCAAATTTTTTAAAATTTTAATTTTATTAAAATTGTGATTTTATTTAAAATTTTTAAAGTTTAATAGTAGATTTGTTTTTGTTTTATACTATTTAAACATATTAAATTATTTTAATTTTCTAAAAAAAAATTTTTGCCCCCCCCCTGATTCAAATTCGTTCCGGCGCCCCTGACTATATATAATATAATAAAAGGCGACTGTCCCTCTGTCTGTCTGTCTGTCTGTCTATCTGTAAACGCGAAATCTCAGCCCACAGTAGATCAAATTTGACGAGTGAGGTCTCATTAAATAGATAGATATTGATCTGTTGTTGTGCAACATGTATTTTGTTTTAATTTTAATTAATTAATTAATAACGGTCAGTAGCGTAACGTTTTTTAGGTGTCCCCCCCCCCCCCCCCCGCAAACCTTTATTTCGGGCCATACAAAAAATATTTTTAAAATACCGTATATCCCTGAACCCTGAGGGCCCGGGCCCTCTCAAAGAGAAATTTTTAGATTTTTAGCCCGGCCCGGCCCGTGGGCCCCTCCCCCCCCAAGGTCGGGGGCCCCCCGCATCGCGGGCTCTGCGGGGGGCGTACGTTACGCCACTGAATACGGTTAATTTGTTCAAATTTAGCACTTGGTTTCAAATCAGGCATGCTAACTCAAAGGTATCAAATTTTTATTATTTTAATAATAACAGTCAAAGTTATATAAATTCAGTATTTAATTTAATTTTTTCAGTATTTAAAAAATCATTTTAAATATTTAATTTTTAATTTAATAATTTTTTTTTATAATTTTAATAATTTTTAATTTTTTTCTAAATTTATTTATTTATATTTTTTAATACAATATAGTATTTAAAAATTAAATATTTATCAGTTCCATTTTTAATTATCAAATAAAAAATTAATTTATATAATTAAATTTGTTTTAATGCCAACTCAAATTAATAATATTTTTAATTTTAATTCAAACAAATTTAATTAAACAAATTAATTTAAATAAATTGATCTGATAAATATTTAATTTTTAAATACTATATTGTATTAAAAAATATCTATAAAAAATTTAAAAATATATCTTTAAAAAATTTAAAAAAATTAAAAATTATTAAAATTATTTAAAAAAAATTATTAAATTTAAAAATTAAATATTTAAAATAGTTTTTAAATACTGAATATAATAAAAAAAAACTTAAAAAAAAAATGCTTTTATTTAAATTGAACTAAAAAGAGAGAAATAATTTAATTGTTCTTGTTAAAATTGTTGAATATTTATGACTTAAAATAAAAGCGTGGGTCGCACATTGATAGCTTAAGGAATTGTATATCCTTAGAGCCCCGGAATCACTTTGAAGCGCCCCACGCTTTTATTTTAAGTCATAAATATTCAACAATTTTAACAAGAACAATTAAATTATTTCTCTTTTTTAGTTCAATTTAAATAAAAGCATTTTTTTTAAAAAGTTTTTTTTTATTATATTTTTATTTTAAACTTTTTAGTCTTTTTTATTATAGAGTATTAAAAAAAAAGAAAGCAGGATGCGTGAAATAAAGTACCACATTAGTTTGGTCAATTTTGGTAAAACCCAACTCACTATTTGCGTCATCAAAAATGAACCTTAAGTATCAAATTTCACACCTCTAGCCCATCGGGAAGTCTTTTGAAATTAGATTAATACGCGAGAGGTTTCAAATAAAGTACCACATTAGTTTGGTCAATTTTGGTAAAACCCAACTCACTATTTGCGTCATCAAAAATGAACCTTAAGTATCAAATTTCACACCTCTAGCCCATCGGGAAGTCTTTTGAAATTAGATTAATACGCGAGAGGTTTCAAATAAAGTACCACATTAGTTTGGTCAATTTTGGTAAAACCCAACTCACAATTTGCGTCATCAAAAATGACTCTTAAATATCAAATTTCACACCTCTAGCTCATCGTGAAATGTCCTTAACAAAGACTTAAAGTTGGTGATTTTGAAAGAGTAAGTTAAATAAAAGCATTTAAAAAAATTATATTAAATTAAATACTGAATTTAAATAACTTTGACTGTTATTATTAATACAAGTCGTGAAAGACGCGGCTTTGCCGCGCCCTTCCCGACTTGGCCCTGGCGGGCGGCGTCTCAGGACGTAGCTTTAGTGCCTTTTTTATTAGGAATAAAACTTTTCGGGTTTAAAATTTTGGGAAAAACTACTGATCAAGTCCCGAGACGCCGCCTGCCAGGGCCAAGACGGGAAGGACGCGGCAAAGCCGCGCCTTTCACGACTTGTGTATTAATATTATAGAATTCGATTCTTTTTATACTTCAATTATTTATTTTTGCTCAGTGGTACCAAATAAAATTTATTTTCGCCCTCCGTGCCAAATAAAATAAATTATGAAATAATTTTTTTTTCTAGGTTAAAATTATAGAGTTTTTATTGAAAAACTAAAATATGTAATAATGTAGGGAGTATAAAATGAATATTTTGCATAACAGAGTAATAAATAAAAAAAAACGCTTTTTATTTATGATGTCTTATAATTAATTTTGTTTATAATTGAAAAGGACCACTTTGATTGATTTGAAATATACGCAATTTAAGAAGTTTAAACGTTAACTGAAATGGCGTTAAAAATTATATTCAGATAAATTTTTATTTAGAAAAGGCAGTTTACCACAAATTTTTATTTAGAAAAGGCAGTTTACCACCTCTTGTTCAATAACTTTCAAATGCTAAAAAGTATAAAGGATAAAATAAAAAAAAAAAAATATTTTAAAATAAAGCACTTTAAAGATATTTATTTCATCATCATATTAAAAGAAATAAATCTGGCGTTTTTCGCACAGGACACAACTTTATCTTACTTTCGGTAATTGAAAGTTGTTTTCTGCAATTGTCACACCATATTTTTATGTCAGCATATATTTGATTCACGCCAATATATTAGAATTCAAGATGTACGAGTTAAAACATAAACCTTGAATAATATTATTAGGAGAATTTTTAATTATAAGCTACTGTACTTGGTACAGTATTTATATATTTTTAATAAATAATATGTGCTCTATAATTAAAAATTCTCCTAATAATAATAATTCAAACCACAAAAGCTTTAATAAACACATCCTAGAATAATATTTTGGCATCCTATGAACTGAAAGAGTAAAGTGTGCTTCAAACAATTTTGAGGGCAAAATGAGAATATACTTTTTGAATAGCATCTAAAAAATAATTGATTTGCGAATTTTAATCAAAATCGTTAGAGAGAATTTTGAGTAAACCAAAAAATCTAAAAAGTACATCAGTAAATGGCCGATTTTGTTCAAAAGCTTAGTGTTTCGTGCCAGTGGGGTAGCTAACTTAAATATAAAATTTCACTCATCACTCTTTGTTCTTGAGATATTTTGATCACATACAGGCAGGCAATTTTGCGGAACCCCCTTTTTTGGGCTTCAAAACTTGTATTTCCATCAAAATCTCAACATCCAATTTTTGACATAAACCCAATCAATACTTTCTTTAAATTTATATATAGGTAAGAGAAAGTAAAAAGTAAAAAAGACGCAGAATTTTTATTAAGAATAATATACAATATTTATACTTTGAATAAAATAGTTTTAATATAAGATAAAAAGCTTTTAAATTTGAAAGATACAGAGGACCCCCCATTAGAAATATTAAACTGGTTAAAAAAAAATTTTTCTTATTAGAAAAATTCTGTGCCTATGATATTATTTTGTAATTATAAATTTATAGAATCGGAATAAGAATAATTTTTAGAAAAATGACTTTTCCTTGTCTTGAATTATTAACATTTGAATAATATGTGTATCTTTAGGAAATGATCGGAAAGACTTTACGTCAGCTTAAGTTAGAAATTAGGCTGACTCATGAACATGAGTCATGTTGACCACTAGAGAAACTTTTTCACGCGTAGATAATTGAAGTACGTCTTTCGATTCCTTTCTTTTTTTTACAAGAGAGAGAGGTAGAGAGCGTATAGTTTGATATTTGTGCTCCATTAATAGAGTCAGTTAAAATATCAAAATATTTAAATTTAAATAATTGAAATATAAAAATATTTTTGTCATAAATTTAAATGCAACTAATTGATAATCAT
Source organism: Euborellia annulipes (assembly GCA_023213315.1). Lineage (NCBI taxonomy): Eukaryota > Metazoa > Arthropoda > Insecta > Dermaptera > Anisolabididae > Euborellia > Euborellia annulipes. The sequence continues at coordinate 35,423 of JAKCPI010025284.1, read as the reverse complement.
TTGTGATCATCATCAACGCGCATTTGAAATATATACATTTTTATATTAATCTGTTAAATGCATAGAATAAGTATCAATACCTAAATTTATTTCAAATAAATGAACAAACTAAACATGTTTATTATTGATAAAATTTATAAAAGTAGTTTCTGAGTTAATACTTTAAAAATAATATAAAAAAAAAAAAAAATTGAAAACAACGCTTTTATAAATGTACTAAAAAGGGATAAATAATTTTGTACAAGTTCTTTAAAATTATATTAAAAATAAATATGTTTTTAAAACTAAAAGCGTTGGGCGCGGAATTTACAATTTTAATTGTATTAATAGGCCTATTATATGTTTTATGAATACATTTTTATACCTTAGACTTGGCGGGTAGTTAGGCAAAAAAGTTAGAAAAGTGACTCAAATATACCAGCTAGATTAATTTTTTTTAAAGTGTTTTTTTTTTTTTTTTTTTTTTTTTTTGTTTGTAATCTTTTATCAGTGAATTAAGGTTAGTGAAAGCCCCGAGTTTGGCGTAGTAGGTAGCGTGCCTACCTCCTATACCAAACGTCGCGGGCTCGGACCCAGGCAGTCCGATGATTTTATTTAAGCCATTTGGATACCAGATGGCTTAAATAGAAAATGCCTCAACCCACAATATATATATTAATTACAACGGATATTGTAAAAGTCTTAAATGGCCTGTTGCCGAAAAGACTATGTGAATGTGTGTGTGAGTGTGAATGTTTAAAAAAAAAAAAAAAGGTTAGTTGATCCTCTGCAATGAAAATTCCAAGAGATTGTTAATTTGCGCGCCCAACGCTTTTAGTTTTAGTAACATATATTAATTTTTAATATAATTTTAAAGAAATTATACAAAATTATTTTTCTCTTTTTAGTACAATTATAAAAGCGTTGTTTTTAAATTTTTTTTTTATATTATTTTATTTAACTCTTTTTAGTTTTTGTAATAATATATTAATACATATGAGTTATATACTAATAAGATAGATATACATATATAGGATAGAATAAGTCAATTTGGATTTTAAAAGAAGAGAAATTTTAATTATAAATTTCACCCCCTCTATTTTTTTTTAATTATATTGAATAGCACATTTTGTAGTGTAAAGGGTATTTAACATCTCGGCCAATGCTCAAAACTCTGGATTAATTATAAACAGGAAAAATTTTGATTATAAAACTTCCCACCCCCCTCTTTTTTTGATCGGCCGTCATTTTGAAATTAATTGAGATACAAAGATGAGACATATCAAATATTGCATTGTCATGGGACTTATATAGTTGTAAAAGTTGAGAAGGCGCGGCTTAGCCGCGCCCTTTTCACATGGCCCTGGCGGACGGCGTCTCGAGACGTGATCACTAGTTTTCCCCTTAATTTTAAAGCCCATATGGTTTTTACCCAAGTAAAAATACACTGAATCAAGTTTAAAATAAATGAATATTCGCCCTGCCCGGCCTGTGGGTTTTGAAAACCATGAAAAAATTACGGGCGGTTAGCAAGTCTAAATTTCACTTTAATAAACTGATTCTGGCGGACGGGCATGCAAATGAAATCGGGCGGGAAGGGACCTATTGAAAAAAAAAATCAACAATTTTAAAATATTTCTTTTTTCCGACATCTGAAAAAGTTTTTTTTATTATAAATATTTATATCTGTAAACAAACCTCAAACATAGTTGAAAGGTGTTTGTCATTTTCAAATTTTAATGCAGATTATAGAATAAATCAGATATTGAAGATATCTTTAACCGTTTAGGAGATATGAGTGAAAAAGTGAAAAAATATCGTGAAATCTTTGAAAAATCATCGAAAAAAAATGAGTTTTTCCCTTCTTAAAAAAAAGTGGTATAACTTTTTTCAGATTTTGGATTTTTCTAGTTGGTTTTAGAGAATTCTGAATCGAATGCAAAAAACCCCATATCTCTAGGTGGTCTAGAAGTACCTTAATCAAAAAACGTCTTTTCAGCTTTATTATAATACTAGTCGCAAAGCCCGCCTTCGGCGGGCTTTCCGCCTAGCCAGGGGGCTGCGCCCCCTGGACCCCTTGCTCGCCTTCGGCGAGCAAGTTTATTCCCAATTTGGGATATTTCTTGTTGCAATGCAAGTGTTAAGATGTTAAGGAAGGATCTTATATTCAAGCGAGGCGAGGGTACCGATTGGGAACAGCACAAAAGGGTCTGTTTTTGACTGTTTAAAGGGTTAGTCACCTGCGTCCTCTCTTCGTTTTTCAACTGCTGCGTAGCCCCCACCCCCAGCCCATAGTCAGGTAGGAAGCTGGTTCTCAGAGCATAAAGGACGCTCTCTAATTTCCTAGCCAACTTGTTGATTTTGTGTTTACATATTGAAGAAATTTGATTATAATTAATTTTCCAAAACATTTAAGAGATTCAAATTATTACTACGTTACTCCCAGAGCCATGTATTATAGGTGTACTTAATTTCAAATGGATTCATTGAAAATTGTGGATTTCTATAGAACATATACATACATATTTACATACATACATACATTTTTCCCATTTCATTTATATATATATAGATATTTAGATAGATAGATAAAATTTCAAAGCTCTAGATTAAGTAGAACTGGTCGTAATTTCGATCGCTAACTTTGTCGGACCAAACAATGGAAATGCGATTAATTGGCCGCCATTTTGAATTTATTAAATTTTTAATTATTTTGAATATCACATTTTGTAGTGTAAAGTCTATTTTACACCTCTGCAAATGCTCAAAACTCTAAATTAATTATAAATAGGAGAAATTTTGATTATAAAACTTCCCCCCCTTTTTTTTATCGGCCGCCATTTTGAAATTAATTGACATACAAAGATGAAGACATATCAAATATTGCATTGTCACGGGAGTTACATATGTGTATAAAATTTCACAGCTCTAGATTAAGTTTAATTTGAGGATGTCGGACTGGTAAACATTAATTTCTTTTTGTATCAATGATTTTAAAAAAACTCTTATAGATATAATGATATACATCTTTGTAAAAATAAATAAATTTGTTTAAGGTTCTGATGATGGCCACCTTGCGGCCGAAACGGATAATAATGGCCGTATCTGTAAACCTAAAAAATAAATACCTCGTAAAAATGAATTTCTAGCAAATTTATTGACCTTGACCTAATAACAAGTCAAAATAGACTGAGAAAAAAACATCATTTTGTGAAAGAAATCTAGATTAAGTAGAAGTGGTCGTAATTTCGATTTGCAGATTTGTCGGAAAAACAGGAAAGCAAGTTAATAAAAGCGTTGTAAAAAACTAAAAAAGATAGATTTTTATCTATTTATCAATTTCAAGAGTTTTTTTCAACTAAATCATAGGGTTTTGACTTTATTGATTTTTTTTGAGATTCTTGAATATTAATTAATTAATTATTAAACATTAAATTTAGGGGAAAAAATTTCAAGAAAAATTCGTATGGATTTATAATTTATATCAGATATATTTTATAAATTCGGTGGTTTTTGTAAAAAACAAAGTCAAGGAAATGGGAAGAAGTAAAATAAATTCTGTTGAATTTTCGGGACTATAAGTGACCATTCTTCCGAATAAAGGGTATTTGTTTCAACCAGGGTGGTAGGGAGGGACTATAAGCTGCGAACATAGGCGAGGTAAGTGTCGACCGAAGTGGGAGGGTGAAGAAGCTTATCGGCCATCTTGGTTTGGGCAAAACATTAGAAACTTGCATTAGAATCTGTGTATAAAGTATACAAAATAACAAGCGAATAACTATTGAATAAATAATTAATAATATCAACTATTTATCATATAATATATAAGGTATGTTTTTATGATTATTTTGCCCTTATTTATCTTATATCGAAGTTAAATAATTAATATATTTTTAAATTTATTGACAACTCTTTTTGAGGTTAAAACTTTTATTTTTCTATTTTTTTTTTTTTTTTTTTTTTACTATCAAATAGGTAGTTTTTTAACATTATTTATTTATTTCTATTGATTTTTTCTCATATAAAGGATTTTTTTCTTTTAAAGGAAGAATCATGGTTAATTTCTCGGCTTATGTTTGTTCCAAAAAAACAGTACCGATCCACAATACAAAAGCAAAAGGCAAAAATTAGAAGAGACTACAAAGAAGATAACTTTTCACTCGTAAGTGATGATTATACATGAAGTGATACATTATATGGGAATTACATAATAGGCCTAATATGTGCTAAACTTATTTTTGGGTAACTTTGTTAAATAAATACTCACATGGGAAGACAGAAAAAAATTTTGAAATTCCATTCTTTTCATTAAGAAGAATTAAGACAATTTTTTCTTGTGTAAAATAAAAGCAAATTAAAAAACATTTTTATAAGATTTTTAGTTGACGATCTATTTTTTCCCATTATCCCAAACATTTCTGGCGGTATGTAGGTTTGCTAAGTGTGAGGAATTATTAAAGAAAAAATATATAGAAATTTTAAAAGCAATTAAACGACTGTCTTCTACTTCTACTGGAATAGAAATTTTATTAATTTATTTAATTACAGAAACTTCGAGGACGTTTGTTCCCTTCATCGGTATGATACAATACAAATTTAGATGAATATATATATATTTAATATTAGGAACCGACCAAAGTTTCGGCCAATTTTTGTATATGAAATACAAGTTTCGGTTTCGGCTGAAAATCTTGTTTTGGTCTGACTCTATTTAATATATTTATTTTTTCCAAGGCCAATGATATGGTCATTAAGTTACTGTCTAAATTTTATAAAATTTGAACAGTTTATTATCCAACTTATTGCTGAATATTTCAATTTCCCATATTCAGATTTTATTTAATGTGCTTAATCTAAAAAAAATCTTGAATCTTGAAAATCATAAAAAAGAGCTTCTAAAAGTTGTAGATATTTTAAAAAGCTTTAATTAAAAAAAAATAAATTTGAGTTCGATAGCTTCAAAATTGTGGCCGCAACCTTTCAAACTCAGCACCTCAAAACGCGCACCTTAACTCCTTGGCAATGATAAATGACACCGTATAATATCAATTATTATTTGTAATTTATTTAAACTTTCTATTTTTGAGAGATTATTATTCAATTTTTATAAGTAAAAAAACATCTCAAATAGCTTATATCACTTAATTAGGAAATTTTTGCGCTCTTAAAAATATTTACTTTTTTTCTGATTTTAATTTTTTTGTGAACTAAAAACCTAAAAAAATAAAGAAACTATAATTTTAAATAGTCCGTTTATTCGTTTATTTATTTAGGGGGCAGTATAATATTGAAAATCTTTATTAAACTATATATAATTTTATATTGGGTTCAATGGATATTTCAATGTTTTGCCCAATCCAAGATGGCGGACGTGACGTAGCCGTGACGTAGGCGGTCGACTCTCTTCTCAGCTCAATGTCCCTCCCTACCTCCCTGGTTTCAACAGTCTTAGTCGTGAAGTTATCTTGAAACATTCACTCTAAAGAAAAAATTTATAATTTGATATTTATTTTTACTAATTTGAGATGGACAGTTTATTTTTAATTTTTTTGTTCAAATTCCAATTTATAGGCCTGCCCTAATGTACAGTTTATTATCTTTAGGGGAAAAGAGAGTTAATTAAGGAAATTTTTGTTAAGACCGGAGTCTCGGGTTTCAGTTAAACTGCTGTTTGACTCAAAAAACTAAGAGATGAGATAAAACAAGAAAAGCAACGTAAATTTTATATTATACGTTTTTAGGACTCAGACGAAGAAAATATGAACTATTCAAAATTTTATTAGGCTTAGAACAGTGCTTCTTAAACTTTGTAAAGCAAAGTCGCGGCCGTCTTGGAACCCAAGAAAATATCTCACGCCCCCCCCCCCCCCCCTACTTTTTTAAAATTCAGATTGGTTAAAAAACTACTTATAAATTTGAATTTTGTTTATGAATACACTTACTAGTCAATGCATGTATTTACTAATGTTAACAGTCAGCAAAAGTGTAAAAAAATCAAATAACAAAATCTAATTATATATTGTATATCAATATCTAATATATTCAATATAATATCATAATCTAATAATAATTTGTTACATTTGCGACTCATCGCGGCCCCCTGCGGTTGATCCATGGCCCCCCAGGGGGCCGCGACCCACTACTTTAAGCACTGGCTTAAAACGTCCAGCAAATTAATTAAAATCTTCTTCTTCTTCTTCTTCTGTCCTCGCCATTATTAATCCCGCGGTGCGGGGTCGGCGGAGCAAATTAATTAAAATAAAAAAATTAATAATTTTTTTAGTAATTTAATTAACCTATATTGTTTTACTAAGAAGACGAATTTGACACCATGATTTATATGCAATTATCGAGAAATTTTATATTTAATCATTGTTGATTAATAGGTATTTTATTTATCTAAAAAAAGAATCAAATTATTGAAAGTATGTGAAGAAGTTTTACCAAATATATTTATATTGTATTAGGTGTATTACCTGGTATTTTATAAAGAATGGAAAATCATTGAGAGGAGAAAAAATTTTCCTTTGAAAAACCCAAGTCGATCGTGTGAATCCCCCTGACTAACTCATGTCTGTCTGCCTTCGATGAACTTCGTAATTAGCCAGCATAAAATACCAAATCGAGTTTTTTAAATATAAAGTGGGTGATGATAATGAAACACGACAGGTTTAAAAATCATATTAATAAATAATTAGATGGACAAATTTGTCTGTATATTTTGAATAAATAAATAATTAAATAATTAATGATAAATACCCATAAAATGTATTTCTATCTTGAAATTTATTAAAGAATTTCAAAAAAATATGGTGTGATCAGTGGCGGTCCCAGGATTTGGTCAAGGGGGGGGGCAAATTTTTTTATTTTTTATAAGTAAAATTATTTAGTATATGTGAGGTTATGTATATATATACACTAAATAATTTTATTTATAAATATGTTTCACGTAAATCCTACACCACTTTCCCCCCAAACTATTTATTTTTTATTTCATTTAAGCTTTTTTTCGGCAGCGTAAGCCATTTAGACCCCGTCTCTATTTATTTTACCTGGATTGGTAGCCAATGTGTCAAAATACTGCATAATTCGCATATTATTATATATTTCATATGCAGTGATCAAAGAATATATAAATATGTTTATGTATGTTTTTGTCATTCGGTTACGTTTTGGCTTTCATATCAATAAATCCTTTTTGTTCTGTTTCAACCACAACTAATTTTCTCTTAACTCTTTTAAATTATTTAAAAGGTTATGGGCCCATTTCACGCTAGTTGCGGAGAACATTAAGAAATAGTAGTTAAGAGAAAATATATTAAAACAAACCAAGGCAAGTTAAGAAGTATTTGATAAGTATCATTTTTATTTAATATTGATTTATATTTACCTTTGGAGGCTCGTACTATGGCTGCTGAAAAATTAGATATTTCATCTATTATCAAATTTTCAGGAGATAATTACCTTCAATGAAAATTTCAAATTTCCTGTGCTCTAAAAGCCAAGGGTTTATTAAATATTGCCACTGGTGAATATCGAAAAGCAACAAAAGAAAATAGACCCAAAGAAAAAGAAAATTGGGAGAAAAATGATGCCCTAGCTATGTTTATTATAACTGCCTCAATGGATTTCAAACAGATAAGTTTAATCCAAAATTGTCAATCATCTCATGAAATCCTTAGAAAATTAGATTCTATTTATCAACGAAAAACAGAAACAAATAAAATGTTATTACATGAACGATTCCACCAATATAAGATGTCAACAAACGACACAATAGCCCAACATGTAGCTAAAATAGAGACGCTAGCTCGTCAAATTAGAGAGAGTGGTGACAATATTAGTGATATGGCCCTAATAACTAAGATTTTGTCAACTCTACCTTTGAAATATAGAAGTTTTCGTCAAGCCTGGTTATCTATGCCAGAAGATAAACAAACGGTATCGAATTTGACGGCAAGATTAATTGATGAAGAAGCGAGTTTGTCCGCACAAGAAGCCACTGATAGTGCTTTGGCAACAATTTTTGAAAAACGTTCTATTACTGAAGACATGAAGAAGCAAAACGCAAGGAAAATGGTCACTTGTTATGATTGTCAAAAGAAAGGTCATTTTGCGAATGAGTGCCGCAATCTTAAGAAAGAGGATGGAATAAATCAAATGAACGTAACTCAAAAACTCAATCCAACTATTCAGCATTTAATACTGAACTACTATTTTCAACAACAACCTCAGAAGAAAATTCGTGGTTCCTCGACAGTGCAGCTTCAAGGCATATGACAGGACATAAAGAATTTTTCTTTAAGATTGATAAAGTTGAAGATCACAATGTTAAGCTCGGAGATGGTTCAAACTTGAGAATAGCTGGAAAAGGAGAAATTAAAATAAAAATATCTAAATGGAGAATGGTATGTTTCGATTTTGAAAGACCTCTTGTATGTTGAAGGTTTGAAAAGAAATTTATTTTCTGAAGACACCTTATCAAGAGCTGGTTTTAAAATTATAAAAGATGGAGAAGTTGCTGAAATTCTTGAAAATGGCAAAGTAGTTGCTTGTGGTCATCTCCAACCAAATAATTTATACAAGATGCTCTTCAGGACTGTTTTTCAAGATGAAGCAAATTCAACTGAAAAATCAAATTTTAAATTATGGCATGAACGATTAGGTCACATAAATTCGACCTATATGAAAGAAATGATATCGAAAGGAATTACTAATGATATTGAAAATATTGAAATGGAAAATTTTACATGCGAAGTTTGTGCTTATGGAAAGCAACATAAATTTTCATTTTCTTCTGAGAATAATAAACTAAAGCCAGGCGAGCGATTTTTAGTGATTTGTGTGGTCCGATGCCCAAGTCTTCTATTGGAGGAGCTCGTTATTTTCTTTCTTTTAAGGATGACTACTCAGGATTTAGAGTTGTATACTTTTTGAAACATAAAAGCGATACTCTTCAATATTTCAAGGAATATATGAATTTATTAAAAAATAATTTTGGTTGAAATATAAAGGTTCTTCACACTGCCAACGGGACCGAATATGTAAATCATGAATTTAAAAATTTTATTTCACAAAAAGGAATTATTCATGAAAGAACTGCTCCATATACACCTGAACAAAATGGTCGAGTTGAGAGGAATATGCGAACAGTAGTTGAAAGTGCAAGAGCAATGCTTTATTCAAGAGAGATACCATTAGAACTATGGGCAGAAGCGGTGAATACAGCTGTCTATATTCTAAATAGAACAATTTCAAGACGAACGCCGAATTCAACTATTATGGACCGGTAAGAAAGCATCACTCAAGCATTTACGAACATTCGGTACTCAAGCTTATATGTTCATTGCTGATCAAAATAGAAAGAAATTAGACAAAAAGTTTTTGTTGGGTACGATGGATATTTTAACAATTATAGACTTTTTGATCCATTATCATTTTTTCACTTTTTCACTCATTTGTTTAAACGGTTTAAGATATCTTCAACAATTTGTTTGCATATATAAGTAAAGTCCGGACAAAAAAAAGCATAAAAAAAAATGGAAAAAAGTGCTTAAAAAAACATAAAAATCTTGAATCAAAAGTTGTTAAATAAGCATAAAATTTAAAAAAATGCATCTCATAAGCAACGTCTACCCATACCAATGGCGGACACAAAGGGAGGGGGGTAAAGGAGGTAATTAATTTTAATTTGAAAAATTAAAACTTAAAAATTTTATTTGTATATATAAATCTCCGTTTCGCGGCTTACCTACGCGATGTATATAATAATCTTAAATATTATATATAATTTCTTATTTATATATATTCTGATAAACAAGTACAGAATGCAACATTAAATTACCGAAAGTGTGCGGCCAGTTCCACAGATTACCCCCTCCCCCTACGAGCGTCCGCCGCAGTCCGCCCCAAGTAGGGGATGAAAGAAAATAACATGAAAATTTTCCTTTTTATTTTAGATGTTTTTAAACATATTTGTTATTAGGCAAGCTAGACATTTACGGTTTTTTTTTTATTTGCTTCAGTACCATCTGCTGAGGAGCAGAAAAATCCAAAATCATGAAAATGTAATACCCCCTTATTATAAATTACAAAAAACTAATTTTTAGCTGATTATTTTTTTATATTTTTGGCTATATCTTTTGAATGATAAGAGATATCTTCTAATAAAAATTGATATTACTACCCATAATTTAAATAAATATTATTAATATATATTTAAATTTAAAAAATTAATTTTTTTTTACTAAAATTTAAAAATTTTCAAAAAAATAAACAAGATTTATTAATGTTCACATAACAATTTGTCAATTGTTCCAATCTTAACAAAAATTGCCAGCTGTGTGGCTCAAATAAAGATAATTTCAAAAAGAAATATACCTTTTATTTTCACCTGACAAGAAATAATATCAACCGAAAATATACTGTATATATTTTTAATATCAATATTATATCAATTTGCATTCAATTTGAAGACAAATAGTTTTATCAACAAAACGTAATATGTTTTAGTATAGTAAATTTACAAATTTTCCTTGTAAATGATAACTATCATACATTTGTATACTAAATTTACAAATCTATGCATTCAAAAAATTTTTACAACCAAAAAACATTTTAAAATTACAATTCTCTTGGAAAATTAGAGTAAATATTGTAATTTTACCATACGATTTCTAATTTTATATTACATCGGCATTGTAATTTTAGAACACGGTTTGTAAATTTAGAAAAGGGTTTGTAATTTTACAAAAAGGTTTCTAATTTTACAATACAAGGGTATTGTAATTTTCCTTTTAAGGTTGTCTGAGTCGGCCAACATGGCCGACTTTGTTTCGACTGCTTTTTAGCTTTCTTAATAAAGACATTTTTGGCACTATAAGGATTTATTTAAGTTATAATAATACAAAAAATAATAATATTAAGATAACTTTAAGTTTATTTTTTATTTTATTATTTAGTAAAAATAGTTTACAGTGAGGTCATACTTGAATGCCAAATAGCAGAGATAGATAATTAGTTAACAGGTGATTCGATGGTCAAATGAACTAGGCAGCAAGCTTCTACAAAAAATTCAAATCCTGGAGAAATTTTTCATTAAATAAAAATATTTACTTCACTCCATCCACGTAGAGACGTTCCCTAAAGGTCAATAACCTATGGGTCCAGTCGTAAATTTTTTTTCTTTTTTCTAAATATTAGTAAAATTACAAACATTTGGATTGTAAAATTGCTAAATATTTGTAAAATTACCAAATTTGGACTCGAAATTGCTAAATATTTGTAAAATTACCACACATTTGTAAACGATTTTTGCAGAGTTTTGTAAAAATATAATTCAACTGTATAGTAAATTTAGTATCTATTGGTCTTGGAAATTTGCTTACAACAAAAAAATTGTAAAATCATCAAAATTTTTTTTACAGTGTATATATACGTGTAAGATGCCACTAGTTTTTATTTTGTCATTTCGAGGCTTTTATCTATATTATAATAAAGCTGAAAAGACGTTTTTTGATTAAGGTACTTCTAGACCACCTAGAGATATGGGGTTTTTTGCATTCGATTCAGAATTCTCTAAAACCAAATAGAAAAATCCAAAATCTGAAAAAAGTTATACCACTTTTTTTTAAGAAGGGAAAAACTCATTTTTTTCGATGATTTTTCAAAGATTTCACGATATTTTTTCACTTTTTCACTCATATCTTCTAAATGGTTAAAGATATCTTCAATATCTGATTTATTCTATAATCTGCATTAAAATTTGAAAATACCAAACACATTTTAACTATTTTTGAGGTTTGTTTACACATATAAATAATTCGTGAAAAAAGAACCTCATTTTTGATGAATTTGCCGCGTCTTCAGTTCATTTTCATTATTTTATTGCTTCTCAGTATTTATAGTCCAATTTCAATAATTTCATTTGCGAAATGATCCTCTCATCCTATACTTTTAGTTAGGTAAATTTCATTTTTTGAGATGTTTTTTAAACATCTGTGTATTTAGACAAGCTAGACATGTGCGGTTTTTTTTATTTGATTCAGTACCATCTGCTGACAACCAGAAAAATCCAAAATCATGAAAGTGTTACACCCCCTTATTTTAAATTACAAAAAACTCATTTTAGCCGATTATTTTTTTTATTTTTGGCTATATTTTTTGAATGATTAGAGATATCTTCAATCTCAGATTTTTGTATTTTTCTACATTAAATTTGGAAAAGAATGAGACCCTTTGCACTATTCTAAGGCATTGTTTGGCAGCTGTGCAACTTTTGGCGTGTGATACAAAGTTTTTTTTTTATTAATTTTTTTCATATTCATGGCCATATTTTTTAAACGATAATCAGGGTCTTAGATATGATTTACTTTTTATAATCTACATTAAATTTCCTATAAAACGAGCCCAGTTTGGATCTGATAAGCTTCTATTTAAGTCCTTTAAAATTTTCTAAAAATGAAGGAAATTTTTATTTTTTTTTTGTTTGTTTGAAGAGTTTCTTTCAATTTTCGGCTATATTTTTTGAATGGTAAGAGATATCTTTAATCTCATATTTTTCTCTTCTACATTAAATTTGGAAAAAAATGAGCCGGATTACAGTATTCTCAGACATGGTTTAGTATACTATATTGCACCCCTCTCCTCCTCTCCTCCCTCATAAGGATATTGAGGAGAAATGACCCCTTGGTGTGCCACTGGGGGAACGTGACGGACCAAAGGGAATTTTGTAAAAAATGTGCTTCGCTTACACTATAGTTTTTTTTAGACTACAGTGGCTGAAATAAATTTAAATAGTTTTTAGGGGGATCAAACAATTATTATAGATAATGCAACTCAGCTCGATTAGGAGAGTTATCGCTTCATGCCTGGCGGAGATGATCTTAGGAAAATAAATTGAGATATCGTTTATTTTAAAAAAATGCTATACCAAAGAAGAATATATGTGACCAGGGTCCACGGCTACAGCACTGAGGAAACCTGAAAGAAATTTGATTAAAGGGGAACACACAGAAAAACTGAACGGTTTGGGCTGAGAAGAAAATGAATTTAATTAACGAAAGTTTCGCCTCTTCTCTGATTTCATTTAATATAACAAATTAGCTTCAGGAAAATCATAGATTATATCTTTTTTTTACAAGACAATAGCTGGGCATACACGGAGAGGTAGAACTGTCGGGTTGGACCGGGGCGGTCCAATCTGTCGGGTCGATCCGCCACGGTTAAAACTTTCGTTACCAATTTGTCTTAAAAAAGTGGAGAGTTTGATCTGTCGGGTTGGACCGGGGCGGACCAATCTGTCGGGTCGATCCGCCACGGTTAAAACCGTCATTATCAATTTCGTTTAAAAAAACGGAGAGTTTGATCTGTCGGGTTGGACCGGGGCGGACCAGTCTGCCGGGCCGGCTAAAACCGCCACGGTTAAAACCGTCACGGTTAAAACCGTCATCACTCACAAACGTAAAGGAAAAACCCGCAGATAAACCCGTATAGTTGGCCCGCCACGGGCCAAACCGTACGTGTATGGGCAAAATCTTTGGACCGCGGCAGTTTTAACCGCTGATTTGACCAAATCCGTGGACTTTCGTCTTGACGAAAGTTTTGCCTGCCGACTAGACAGATCAAGTCAAGAAGCCGTTGGAATTTCCAAGAAAAATGGAAATAGAAAATTATTTAAAAAAAAAAAGTAATTAATCCTTTCTTCTCCTTTAAATAAAATCTTTAATTATCTGATTCTGAAGCTGCCAAAATACGATTTAAGGTTCCCTGAGTCCATTTAAGTAGTTTTTGGAATGATGTCTGTGTGTCTGTGTGAATGTCTGTGGTATTTTGCACACATAAACTAGATGTAAAGGTCAAGAACTGAAAAGCTTTTGGTAAACATCGGACCATTAGGGGGCGCTCTAGAGAGAGGGCAATATTTTTTTCTTACATAACCTATAATTTTTTTTGTATATTCAGAAACTAGACTTTCTCCCGAGTAAAATGATATATAATATTTGTATCCTAATTTGCCATGACCTTAAATGATATTTAAAAAAATAATAATAATAATAAATTTGTTTTTGTGAATGGTGATTAACTAAAATATTTTAGAACATATTAATAGCTTAATTAATTAATAGGGGGAGGGGTAATTTATTTTCTTTAAATGGTCAAAAAAATAAATTTGTAAAAAAATTTTTCAAGTAACATGTCCTCCCCTACCCCCTCCAAAAATCGCGACTTAAAGAGATGGTCCGGGGCGGTCAAAACTGTCGCTTGTCCACTAACGAAAAGATCAGACCGTGAGTTTGGACCGCAGTCCAATCTGTTAGATTGATGCGTGGCGGTCAAAACTGGCGCGTGCTCGCCCACTAACGTAAAGATAAATCCGTGCGTTTGGACCGGCACGGTCAAAACCGACGGTTCTACCTCTCCGTGTATGCCCAGCTAATGATTATTTTTTATTTTTTTATTATTTATATATTTTAATTGTTTAATAATATTTAAGAATATACAGTAGAACCTCGATAAGTTAAACCTCGCTAAGTTCAAAACCTCCGTAACATAAAAATTTTTTCAATTCCCTTCCCTTGACAGCCCTCTATTACTTAAAGAACAAAACCTCTGTAACTTAAACAAATATTTTGAGCATAGCCCTCGATAACTTAAAATAATATTTTGGTGACCTCTATAACTTAAAGTATTTCTTTACATATCATCGAAAAAATAGTTGATGCAGAAAATCAAAAATACATGAAGCAGAAAAAAATTACTGATTTTTTTGTAAATAAATTAATCTATTAATTTAATTTATATTTAACTAAACTATTCTAAATAAACAAATAGATCAAACGAAATTCCTTTTTTACTTACGTGCCCAAAGTCAATAAACCTCGGTACGTTAAAAATTATATTCAATAACCTCTCTAACTTCAACTCTCGATAAGTAAAAAACTCGCTAACTCAAATTGCTAACCGTTTCCCTTGAACTTTAACTTATCGAGGTTCTACTGTATTAAGATCGATCTTTTAAAAAAATATTGATGAATTATTTAAATATGGTAGGCGCCATACCTGTACACTGCACGCAATATATCACAGGGGAGGAGATTTCGGGGACCGGAGTCGCCACAGCATCCCTGATGATACGGGGAAGAATCGAGCGCAGGCGGTAACAGATTTCAGGCGTCTCCTCGCAGGATCTCCAGAAGTTGCCGGCTCGATAGAGAGAGCTCAGGCAAAAATCTCACTGGTTCATAATTCAGTGAGCATGGATTCAACATCCACCATGGACCAGAAGAATGTTATTGATAAGGTCCAGGTGTGATAAGGACGTCGAGATGGTTTTGGGGAGAACGATGTGCTCACCTCAGTGGTTCAATGCGAATTAATTAGAGCCCAGCCGTGTGTTGGCTTCCAGGGCTCATGTCCAATTAATTAATATTTTAAATTATTTATTTATTTCAATAAAAGTAAAATTATTAATTTCAATAATCACAATTTCAATTATTTCTACTTAATATAAAAACATTTCAATTAGAATTTTAATGTAATTATTAATAAAAATATTTAATACATTCATACAAAAAAATTATTAAGAAGCGAATCTTTCTTAAAAAAATAAATAAAAGGGGAGAAATTACTAAATCCCTCATAATATAGCCAGAGGCGTACCGAGGCAGTTGGAGGCCTGAGGCGGGAATTTTTTTTTTTTTTTTTTTGGGGGGGGGGTAAAAATTTTCCCTGATCTCAAAAATTTTTCGAAAAAATATTTTACCTTTTTTTTAGAGACGCTAAATTTTTTATATTTGCCGCCCACGGAACCGAAATTTGCCGCCTGCGGAAAATTTTTTTTGCGCGGAACCAAAATTTCTTCCCGTCCGGAAAAATATTTTACCTTTTTTTTTTTAGAGACACTAAATTTTTGCCGCCCGCGGAACAGAAATTTGCCGCCTGCGGAAAATTTTTTTGGCGCGGAACCGAAATTTTTTCGCACCCTTAGAACCGGGGCCTCTCAAAGGGAATATATGGGGCCTATGCCGGCTCGGGGCCTGGGGCGGGCCCCCCCCCCCCCCTCGGTACGCCACTGTATATAGCCTATTCGTCAAACACGAGACAAACTTTTTAATAGCTATTTTTTTCCCGAGATGTTTGTTTACAATTTTAGCTATATCTTTTTAATGGTAAAAGATATCTCGGATATCTAAAGGATTTCACATTTTAGATTAAATTCTGTATAAAATGAATACCATTTCATTTAATTCAGACATGGTTTAGGGTATTTAAAACTCAGCCCGGAAATTTTTCAAACCCGATGAAAATTTAGTGAATGAATGAATGAATGTCTAGCAATTTAATAATTTTATTTAAAATAACCCTGAATCATACATTGTATAAAATAAAAGATACATTTTCTTTTATTTAATAAAAAGTTTTAAATAATACATCAAATAAAAAAAAAATTAGTATAAGGGTATTTTATGGCTGGTGGAATTTGTATCAGGAATGAAAGTTGAAGAAAAATGCAGCCAGAATTTTTTTTCTTTAAAAATATATTTCAACAGCTAGCTGACGTTTCGGCTTTGGTCAAAGCCATCCTCGGAGCTATAAACAATGAAACGAAACATTTCTTTTTACAAAAAAAAAATTATTTAAAAATATTTAATTTTTTTTACATATTTAAATTTATAATAAAAAATAAACTTTTTCAGGTGTCAGAAAAAGAAATATTTTACAATTGTTGATTTTTTTTAAATAGGTCCCTGTCCGGGTTTCATTTGCATGCCCGTCCGCCTGAATCAGTTTATTAAAGTGAAATTTATTTAGACTTGCTACCCGCCCGTAATTTTTTCATGGCTTCAAAACCCACAGGCCGGGCAGGGCGAATACTCAAATTTTAAACTTGATTCAGTGTATTTTCATTTGGGCAAAAATCATATGGGCTTTAAAATTAAGGGGAAAACTACTGATCACGTCCCGAGACGCCGGCCGCCAGGGCCAAGTTGAGATGGGCGCTGCGAAGCCGAGCCTTTCTCAACTTGTATGTTAATAAAATGTGAATTAGTATTATTATTTTATTCAGGATAATAAGGAATAATTCCCAAAGAAGAATGCAGCCAAAATTTATTTCATTCGATTTTAATAAAAAATACTAATCACTTGCTGACGTTTCGGTTCGGGTTTGAACCATCATCGGAGCTACAAACATGGAAAAAATATAGTATTAGATTAGATTTTTTATTAAAATCGAATGAAATAAATTTTGGCTGCATTCTTCTTTGGGAATTATTCCTTATTATTCTGAATACAATACTACAGCTATAATCAAATATTCAATTACTACAATTATTATTTTACTTTTTAGTATTTTTCATTAAATATTAGGGTCCGACCGAAACAAGATTTTCAGCCGAAACCGAAACCGAATATTCGGCCTCAACCTTAGCTTCGGCCGAAACCGTAACCGAAACTTGTATTTCCTATAAAAAAATTTATATTTTTTTGAAATTTTTTCCCCTTCGTGAAAATCATTTTACCTTTTTTTTAGGGAGACAAAAATTTTTTCTCCTTCAAGTGCAAATCATTTGACCTTTTTTTTTTAAGACTCAAGTTTCGGCTACTTTTTGGCCGAAACCGAAACTACGGCCGAAACCATGATTTTTGGCCGAAACTGGCCGAAACCGTAACTGAAACCGAATATTCGGTCGGTTCCTATTAAATATTTAACATTACCTTCTATTATTAATTTTTTTAAATTATTTTTCATTATTATTGGATTTTTATTCTTATCATTAATTGCATTTTATTCTTATCATTAATTGCATTTATTTATTATTAATTATAATAATATTTATTAATTGCATTTATATTTTATACGATAATATAGTGTTATAAAATAAAACAAAACAAATTTTGAAGTTCATTTCATTTGATTCTGAACTAGATGGCGTCTTCCCCCAAGTATAGGGGGAAGATGCCACCCACTCTTATTTCCTTATTGCTTCAGTATTATGGCCGCTTCAACTTGCATCATATGTCTAACATAATGCATAACTCATTTATATTGCTATAGTAAATGAAAGTTTCCATTAAAACATGGAACATTGCGGAATGATGAATGATAGGCAATATGGTTTCAGGCATGCTCGTTCGACTGGGGAAATTTTGAGCTTTGTCACACACCTCTGGAACAAAGCCATGGAAATGAAAGGGGAAACTATTGCAGTTGCTCTTGACATTTCGAAGGCTTTCGATCAGGTATGGCATAAAAATCTTTATGCTAAACTTCCATCTTTTGGCCTATCCTCTGAGCTGTGCCAGTGGATCGAGAGCTTTCTAACGGAGCGAAAGATCTCGGTTGTAGTCGACGGTGTGTCTTCTATTCCGCATTCAATCAACGCAGGTGTTCCCCAGGGTTCTGTCCTCTCTCCCACCCTATTCCTTATGTACATTAACGATCTCATGGGAGTAACCTCCAACCCAATTCATTGCTTTGCTGATGACAGTACCCTGCACTCAGTCAGGACTGGTGAAACCTCATCCACTGGTCGTCTGGGGGCTGTGTCGTTGATAAATGATGATCTTGGTCTCTTGGAGGAATGGGGAAACCTCAATCAAGTAAAATTCAATTCCCAAAAAACTTAATGTTGTTTAATTTCTAGACAAAAAAATAGGATTTGCCCTCCCCTTATTTACAGAAATAATAGTCTCGAGTTCAAAGATTCATTTTCTGTTCTGGGAGTGACAGTTACATCTGATCTCTCCTGGAGCAACCACATCTCTTCTGTGGTTAAATCTACCGCAAGGAAATTGGGTTTCCTATTCAAAACGAAGCGTTACTTTTCCTCCCAACAACTCCTAATCCTCTATAAAGCCCAAATTCGACCGTGTCTTGAATATTGTTCCCACCTTTGGCGAGGGGCGTCGAAAGACGCTCTCTCCTCCTTGGAAGCCATACAGAGGCGTGCAATTAGACTGATAGGTGATTCTACCCTTACTGCATCCCTACAGTCACTAGATCATAGAAGAAGAGTATCTGCACTATCTCTCTTCTACAGATATTACCATGGTCAATGCTCTGCCGAATTAAAATCAATTATCCCACCCAATGCAACATATTCACGGAACACAAGAGAGGCATCTTCCCAGCATCCCTATGCTGTTCAGATCACGACTAACAGAACAAATCAATTTCATTCTTCCTTTGTCCCCATGACCTCCCGTGATTGGAACAAGCTCCCTGCGTCTATCTTTCCCAAAACCTACAATCTTCAGACTTTCAAGTCTAACCTCAACAGGCATCTTCTCAGTTCCCGCAGTTGAGTTTCCCCTTTATGCTTCTCCTTTTGTTTTTATTTTCTTCCTGGCTGCATGTGACTATTGGTCATTATAGGTCTTCGGACCTTATGCACCCATTCCACAAAAAAAAAAAAAAAAAAAATATATATATATATATTTTTTTTATTAAAACAATGAATAATCACAAGTAGAAAACGCATGGGTGGGACTTAATATTGTCCCCCACTGTACATACCTGGTACATTTTCCCTTTCCATTTTTATATATTTACATATAGATTATTTAAAAGGTTTATTATTCAGTAACTTAAGATTTTTTGTGAGTCATATCCTTTCCGGGACTCTCACATACACACAAAAAATTTACACTATATTTAGTTTCCCCGTCGATATTTTAGAATTCAAAATGTAAATAAAAAATCATAAACATGGGAAAATATTTATATTGTTATACTGAAATTGCTGCAGCTTCTTTTCGTTTCACAGATGTTCGGTGTAAAGAATAAAACATTTTATATATAAATTATTTCATTTTTATTTTTCAAGTAGGCCAACTGAATGCATTTTTTTAACAGTTTCGAATCAGCGATTCATCTTCAGGGCCTAAATAAACCATATTTATATTTTGTTACCATGGCAACTATAATTCTCCTATCTTTATTTTTTTCCTATTTTAACGATTAATTATTCATTTACTAATGATTTTTTGTGAATCATAACCTGTCCGGGACTCTCACAAACACACACACACAAAATCGGTTCAGTCGTTTAGGAGGAGTTCAGTCACATACACACGTACAGAAGAATTATTATATTTATATATATAAAGATATATAGGGGTAAGAGAAAGTAAAAGACTAACATGTCTAAATGTCAGTGGCGTAGTGAGCTTAACTTGCGCCCGGGGCGCAATACCTTTTTAGCACCCCCCCCCTCCTCATTCGAAAACCATATAATATTATATGTAAAATATACAAAATTATTATAGTACACTGGCACTAAATTTTAAAATATTTTTTCCAGAATTCAATTATAATAAAAATTATCCAGCAATTTTTTGTTTTGCGGAACATTTTGCGCCCCTTTGTGAGTAGCGCCCGGGGCATGATGACCCCGGTTGCCCCCCCCCCCTCGCTACGCCACTGCTAAATGTGGAGCTGATATGCTGTTCCGCAACTGAGTGGATATAATTCCTGCATGTTAGAAAAGCTGCTCACAAGGTCAGAAGTAGCGACAATAGAAAAGATGGTACTCTCTTTTGAGTGACTCCCATGACCTCAAAGGGTTTGGGTTGGACTTGAGGCAGGGCCGGAACTAGGAGATTTTTTAGGGGGGGGGCAAAATTTAATTTGCTGACCTATCCTTAAAATTTTTTATACAAAATTCATATCATTTTACCTTTTTTTTAGTAAATCTTTCTTTAATTGCCGCCCCCTGATATCTACCGCCCGGGGCACACGCACCCACTGCCCACCCCCCCTAGATCCGGCCCTGACTTGAGGTCTCTAGGAGGTCAGTTTAAGTACTGCCTTAGCTCTATTAACTGCCCGCCTGCAGGTCCAAGTCAGCTTTCTCGGTGCGGCGCGGCCGACAAGCGCCAACGCGGCCGCCGCGCATGAAAATCAAAAATTGGCCGTCAAAAATCGATTTTTTCGATTTTTTTAAAATGTGAATCGAATTGGGTTTGAATCGAAAATCGACGCTCAAAATCGATTTTCGATTAAAATCAAAACCGATCCTAATTCTATGTCTCATACAAAGCACCTTGAGTTACTTTTTCAGTGTTTAGAAAAATATGGACTTATAATTAAT
This sequence comes from Euborellia annulipes, assembly GCA_023213315.1. Taxonomy (NCBI): domain Eukaryota; kingdom Metazoa; phylum Arthropoda; class Insecta; order Dermaptera; family Anisolabididae; genus Euborellia; species Euborellia annulipes. The sequence continues at coordinate 14,349 of JAKCPI010025284.1, read as the reverse complement.
GTTTCACATAGCATTTTTGGGCAGTCTGAAATACAATTTTTGGGGCATCTTATTTGTGCAAATGGAATCAAGCCATTACCGGATAAGGTTAAAATAGTTCGTGAGTATAATTTACCTACGACAGTTAAGAAACTTGAGCGTTTTTTGGGGATTGTAAATTTTTATCGTTGTTTTTTATCTAAGGCAGCTGAGCCTCAGGCTCTTTTGTTAAGTTATATTAAGGGAAATAAAAAGAATGATAATTGAGGCGTCTTTATTAGCTCACCCAATAGTAAATGCTCAAATGGAATTACTTGTAGATGCTTCGGATATAGCAGTTGGAGGAGTCATTCAGCAGCGTGAGGCTCTTGGTTGGAGACCGCTAGGTTTTGTTTTTTATTTTCAAGGAAGTTGTTGTCGGCAGAGACTAAATACAGCGCATATGATAGAGTTGTTAGCGATTTATTTAAGCATAAAGGAGCTCGGAAGTAGACAGAAAAAATGTGCACCGTCTAAAGTTTACTAAACGATAATAAAAAATAATTTATTTTTTCAAAATATTTTTTACAAAATAACAGGTAACATGGATACCCAAAATATACAAATATTAAAAACAAGTGTCATATAAAACAAGGTAAATTTTAATTATAAAATGTCAAACACTACACACTCCCCCCCAAATGACAACGTCATTGAAACCTTAAAGGAGTTTTAACAAAGCGACCCGATTTGGTAACAACAGTCTTCTTTTCAGGAGTATTAAAATACATCTCTGCATCACCTGACAAAAAAGCGGGCTTGACACGGTCAATAGAAACTGCCTTAACTTTTTCACCAAACTGAATAACAAAAAACTTCTCTTCACGTGAAACCACCTTCATAAGGATTTTGCAGTGACGAACGAATACCATCCTTTCTGATGAAAACATGAGAACAATCTTTTAAGTCTCGACTAACAAACACCCTTCGCGTCCCATGCCTCGAAAAAGGAACAGGTTTAATTCGGGCCATATAACCACGTAATCTCTCAACAAAAGAGCCAGGATCAAGTTCAGGCGCCGACTCACAAAAAAATCCCCAGGTAATCTCAAAGGAGAACCATACACCATCTCAGCCGCAGAAGCTCCATTATCTTCTCTTAAAACCGAACGTAGCCCAAGAAGAACAACTGGCAAAACCTCGCACCACTTAGCATTATTATGACATCTAATCGCGGACTTCAAAGACCTATGCCATCTCTCCACTATGCCATTCGACTGAGGATGATAAGCTGTCGTCCTCGACTTATTAATCCCTAGTAACCGACATAACGCAGCAAATAAACCTGACTCAAACTGACTACTCTGATCCGTAACAATAACAGAAGGTACACCAAACCTCGATATCCATCTCTCAAACAAAACCTTAGCCACAGTTTCAGCAAAAGTGTCAGGGATAGGCCACGCTTCAGGCCACCGTGTAAATCTATCAATACATGTTAAACAAAATCTCATCCCATTTGTCACCTCCAACGGCCCTACAATATCCAAATGAATATGAGAATAGCGCTCCCTCGAAACATCAAAATCAGCAACAGGGCTCATTGTGTGCCGACTAGACATGGGTCATTACTCGATTTTGCTGTACCAGGTACCAGCTGTTACAGGTACTTGTTCTGACCCGATATTTTTACCTGATACTTTTGTACCCGAAACAAATTTCACCCAGCAACGCTAACTTTACATTAATTCAAGTCAATAACAACGTGTCTAACATTTTTTCAAATGTTTTCTACCCTATTTATTCTTGTGTTGAGAACAAACTCATAATTATTCATTACTAAAGAGTTTTCCAAACTGACTGAACTGACATGTCTCCAAATTTAAAATGTCAATTTATATACTGCATTAGAAAAATAATTAACAAATTTCTGTGCCGGCGAACGAAATTTAATTTAATTCTATTCATTATGTATTTCAATTCACAGTTACATATATTTTTATTTTTTTAATTAATGTTTTTATATATAAAAAAAAAAAATAGTTTCAAAGTAAAAATCAGATAACTTATTTATTAAAAAAAAATATATTTTTTTCATTTCTGCTCTCTTTCTTAAAGTGAATAAAAGAGAAATAATGTATAAGTAATAATTAGATTTGTATTTAATTATTATAGGGCCTAGTGAGAAAAGTAGAGTAAAAAATGTAAAAATGATTCGGAATGACGTTCGAAAAGCGCGCCAGAGCAATAGCGAAATTGCCCTGTCAGGAGAGAAGAGACGGGGCGGGGCGTCGCGAGTTGAGGGTTGCAAGAGAGAAGGAAAGAGAGAGCAGGCGCAACGAAAACTGTATCGGGTAAGGAACGAAGCTCTAAAGTGAAAAGCAAGTATTTGATCAATGCGCAAGTGCGAGCGAGATATCAGGTTCGAGTGAGAAACGAATACCGAGCAAATAACATATACTTTTTTATCTGTTATTTGAGTATCAACAACTCGGGCATACTCGACTGAACCTGAACAGGACGCGTATTCCTTTCTCACTCGTACCTGATATCTCGCGCATGCGCATTGATCAAATACTTGCTTTTCACTTTAGAGCGTCGTCTCTTTACCCGATACAGTTTTCGTATCTCCTGTTCTCTCATTCCTTCTCTCTTGCGACCCTCAACTCGCGACGCCCCGCCCCGTCTCTTCTCTCCTGACAGGGCCATTTCGCTATTGGTCTGGCGCGCTTTTCGAACGTCATTCCGAATCATTTTTACATTTTTTACTCTACTTTTCTCACTAGGCCCTATAATAATTAAATACAAATCTAATTATTACTTATACATTATTTCTCTTTTCTTCACTTTAAGAAAGAGAGCAGAAATGAAAAAAATATATTTTTTTTTTTTTAATAAATAAGTTATCTGATTTTTACTTTGGTATTTAAATACCTGATATTTTTTGCTCGTACCCATTATGTGTACCTGTTACTTTTTCCTACCTGATACAAAATATCAGATTGATACAGTATCACCCATGTCTAGTGCCGACCCACTTTACTTCTCTGGCAACATAAACAAGTGCGGACCCAATTTTTACAACCCTGACGCATCGAAGGCCAAACAAAACGCTGACTAATGAGCCGAAGCGTTGCTCTAACCCCAGGATGAGAAAGGTTATGCACTTCATCAAAAACCTGCCTACGAAACTTTTCTGTTACAAACGGTCTATAAACCCCATCTCGAACATCACAAAACAAAAATTTGCCACAAGAGGGAAAGAAAATCCTTTGTAGATTAAGAGAGGGATACTTCGACTGATCCAAAAAATCTAAAGTTTTGCACTGATCATCTGCAAGCTCAGAATAATCAATTGAGGACGGTAATTGAACGGCTGAAATTTTAGACAATGAATCCGCCACAACATTGTCTGAGCCACTTACATGACGCAAATCAGTCGTAAACTGAGCCAGAAAATCCAGCTGTCTAAGTTGTCTAGGCGAAGCCTTATCAGATTTTTGAGAGAAAGCATATGTCAACGGCTTATGATCAGTAAAAATCACAAAGGACCTCCCTTCAAGAAGATAGCGAAAATGTTTCACTGACAAAAAAGCTGCAAGCAACTCTCTATCGTAAGCACTATATCTCCGCTCTGCATCTGTCAACTTACGAGAAAAATAGCCCAAAGGTTCCCAACCATTAGATCCTTTTTGCTGGACAACACCACCTACAGCAAAATCCGAGGCATCTACAGCTAACGAAAGAGGAAGATTACCTGAGACATGAGATAGGAGGGTAGCACTAACTAAACTATCTTTAACATTCTGAAAAGCGACCTTAGCTTCTTCAGACCAAATAATAGGTCTCTGATCATTTTTCTTTGACCCTTTCAAAAAAATCGTTAAAACCCTCTGAGATTCCACAGCCTTTGGAATAAAACGCCTGTAAAAATTCACCATCGCCAGAAAACGTTTAAGATCTTTAACCGTAGGCGGTAATTTATAATTTGAAATTACAGAGACTCTTTCCGGTAGCGGCCTAATTCCATCTTTAACAACTAAACAACCTAAAAAACGAACTTCCCTTTTACCAAAATTACACTTTGCAGAATTAATAACCAAGCCATAATCAGAGAACCTTTGAAAAAGCATCCTAAGATAAGATTTAAACTTTCGACCGTTGGTTCTCGTTGAAACATTTTGTAAATTAAAATTAAATATACAAATTAAACACTAGGTTATTTGTTTCAAAGGTTTTATTAATTAAAAATTAACACTTAATACGTATTTCGACAATTTCTTGTCATCATCAGAAGTGATATTAGAATGTAATCACTTCTGATGATGACAAGAAATTGTCGAAATACGTATTAAGTGTTAATTTTTAATTAATAAAACCTTTGAAACAAATAACCTAGTGTTTAATTTGTATATTTAATTTTAATCATCCTAAGATGTTTCAAATGTTCTTCCTCACTACTAGAAGCAACCAAAATGTCATCAATGTAGGAGAAGCAAAAATCAAAACCTCTAATTACCTCATGCATAAACCTTTAAAACGTCTGCGCAGCGTTACACAAACCAAAGGTCACCGGAAATTCATATAACCCAAATGGCGTGATGATAGCAGTCTTTGGAATATCTTCCTCTTTCACCGGAATTTGATTATAGGCACGAACCAGATCTATAGTAGAAAATATAGATTTCCCAAACAGCTGCTGAGAAAAATCTTGAACGTGAGGGACAGGATACTTATCTGGAACAGTTGAAGCATTAAGTAAACGGTAATCACCACAGGGCCGCCAACTACCATTTGCTTTGGGAACTAAATGAAGAGGGCTTGCCCATTGACTTTTTGAAGGCCTACATATCCCCTGCTCAATCATAACATCAAACTCTTTTTTGGCAATCAACAATTTATCAGGAGGCAGCCTCCTAGGCTTAGAAAATACAGGAGGGCCACGAGTTGAAATATGATGCTTAACAGGATGTTTAATATTTCTTTTCATAGTGTTTGACATTTTATAATTAAAATTTACCTTGTTTTATATGACACTTGTTTTTAATATTTGTATATTTTGGGTATCCATGTTATCTGTTATTTTGTAAAAAATATTTTGAAAAAATAAATTATTTTTTATTATTGTTTAGTAAACTTTAAACGGTGCACATTTTTTCTGTCTACTTCCGAGCTCCTTTAGTGGTGACCCCGACGTGATAAATTGTGATTCAATTTGCTTAAACCACAACTTGGGATTCGGCTTCCAGAAGCTTGGTAATTTAATCGCCACTCTCGCTATTTCACGCTCAATAGGAACATTAGCTGACTCTTGTTGTGTACTCATCTTAAAACGGGGTCACCACTAAAGGAGCTCGGAAGTAGACAGAAAAAATGTGCACCGTTTAAAGTTTACTAAACGATAATAAAAAATAATTTATTTTTTCAAAATATTTTTTACAAAATAACAGGTAACATGGATACCCAAAATAAGTTAAAAACAAGTGTCATATATTTTTTTTAACTTAATTAAATGGCCGTCGGAAAAACCATTTGGCCAATGGCAAAGTAAGTGTGTTTCAGATATACATAGGAACCCAAGAAAAAAAAAAACAATTTTTTTAATCGGGGTATAAATATGACTTCTTATTCTCCGAGATCCTTATGCACTGGTACAAATTGTAAATGTGACCAGTGACTCTGATCTCGGTACAAGTGTCATATAAAACAAGGTAAATTTTAATTATAAAATGTCAAACACTACAAGCATCAAGCATTTTCAATTTATACCGCAATTGTATTGACAGCTTCTCAAGATGGCATGAAGCATGGCCAATTTCAGATATTTCCGCGGAATCAGTGGCCAGGACTTTTTTTCTCAGGTTGGATTTCTAGGTTTGGGGTTCCTGAGGTAGTGATTACTGATTAGGGAAAGCAGTTTCAATCCTGTCTCTTTAGAGGAGCTGTCAAATTTAATGGGAATTAAATTTATTATTATTATTATTATTATTAGGACATCTGCTTATCATCTACAATCCAATGGTCTCGTAGAAAGTTGGTATAGAACTCTCAAGCAGTGGCGTATCCAGGGAAGTTTCTCGGGGGGGGGATCTGGTGTGACTGGTCGCACAGCAAACAATTTTTTCTTATTATCGGTAATTTAAAGGTGAATTCTGTAGTTGTTTACCAGAATATATATACAAATCAAATTGTTAAGTATTAGTTTTAAAAATTTTATTAAAAAATACAATTTTTTTCCCAAAAAAAAAAAAAAAAATATTTTTCTCAAATCTCGAGGGGGTTGGTAATTACCCCCTAACCCCCTCCCTTGTATCCGCCCTTGCTCTCGAAGGGGCTGCAATTATGGCTCATTCTAATTCAGATAAATGGGTTGATATTCTTCCTGAGATACTTGTGGGTTTGAGAACTGCTTTTTTAAGATAGATTTTTTTATTTATGCTCCGAGGCCACGGCCTCCCTGGAGCATCTGAAAATAACATGTTCATAATAATTGCAAGTTAACTGATAACAACACTTTTCTGCATCTTCCTTCTCACCTCAGCTTCATCGCCGTCCGCCAATCGTGCCCCCTCTTGCTCATTCAACAAAAGATCGAAAAATTTGTGTTTAAAAGCGGCTGCTACCGACCATTTTGGGTCCCTCTACCAGGTTCTTTCCACGAAGCAATCAAAACAAAGTAAAACATCTAAAGTAATTAGTAGAATTTAATGAGAGTACAAATATCAATTATATTTCGACTATTCGATTCCTCAGCTAACACAAACAAATATCATTAACCAATTTCAATTGAATTCTAATAAGCTACACCCAAATATTACAAATCTCTAACAATACCTTCACAAAAAAATTATTTCGTTTTGCCTGAGAACAGCGAACTTTATTCAAAAACGTTACTAATTCGAAAACTTTCTATCCTATAAAGACTCTATCTAATTCAATACACTAATGCTACCTAATAACAATTTCTACAGTTGACTCTAACAGCAAAATCGTAAAACAAGAGATATTATTTTTTTTATATATATATATTTCCAACTACTTACAAACTCTAAAGACTCAATGGATTTATTCATATAAAAACAAAATTTTAATCATACGTAGACTTGAATGAAAATTAGCAGATTGCATCTTATTATAATGATTTTTAAAACAAACTAAATTACGATATTACGAATAGTTATTTGGATTTAGATATTAAGAAAAACATATGGGAAGGGTCCCTTAGCCCAGCTGACTACCAATACTCCTTACTGAAATTCAACTCGCACCAAAGATAAATTACGACTAATATAAAAACAATATGAATAGTTAATTAAGTGTTAATTTTTTATTTTATGCATTTATTAAATAATATTTTTTTTATTAGATTAATGAACTAGCGCCCTAATAGCTATTTGACTTAAGATTATATTTTTTTTAAATTGTATAGATATACATAACTTCGAGGCATAATATTTACCCTAATCGACTCAGTTCCTTTACTTTCTCTGATTATTATTATTTTTAATTACAAGTTACTTCAAAAATTATATTACTACGACAAGACAATTTTCTACATCCACAAAGGTTTTTTTTTTATAATTAATAAAAATTTAGCATATCGGTAATTGATACCACTACAACACAACTCCATAGCGCAACCGACCACGAGAACAAATCTCTTTCGCAAACATTGATTCGGATTATAGCAGTGATAATTAAATCTATTTAGTTAAAAGTGGAACTTATTGTTCAATCTGAAACCCCTAAAGCAGAAATCTTCTATCCAACAACCCTACATCGAAGCCCTATCATTCAACCATAGGAACTCCCACCAAAACTTCGAACAAAGACAATCTCCTCCTTTTCGTCGTGCAGTGACCGCAAAAATGAATAAGATAATCTTCTCCTCTAGGTGTGTAGTGACCGCAAAAATATATTGAGTTTATAAGTGGGGCTACAAGGGGGGTCGGTAGTTCTCCTTGACTCCGGTGGTCCTCCGCTTGTCCCAGAAAAAGTAATTGTTTATTTATTTATGAAGCTAATGGTATACACAGGAGCAAGAATTATCAGAAGAATTATTTATATTTAAGTGAAGTTAATGGTATGCACAGGAGCGAGAATTATCAAAAGAATATATTACTTACGAGTCTATTTAGAAAGCAAAGCTCAATATAAAATTATTAGATATCAATAGCCACCTCCAGCGTTTCTCAAACAAGTTACTTATTTCAAACAAATTCATTACGACATATTATAATCAAAGTTTAATTAATTTGACTCACAAAGCCATAAGTTCAGGCCACCGATCACTCCACAGAGAAAATACTACAGCGATACCAAGTACGACAAATTTCTTTCAAAACATCAATTTTATTCTATAAGCAAAATTATAAGACAATTCTATTTTCTTTCATTATTATAAACTAGCCTACTTCGAGGACACCTTAATTTCTTTTATCTAAACTTCATTTCAACAACGTTCCTTAACATTAATTTTTTAGTGAATTTATTTATATTACAAGATTATCATTTCAAAACATCGACCAAACATAAACTTTATTCTATACGCAAAATTATAAGATACTTCTATTTCTTTCATTATTATATACTAACCTACTTAGCGGACACCTTACTTTTTAATTTAAATAAATTTTCAATAATTTTTTCTTAAACATTATAATTTTTAGTTACATTCTTTATATTATTAGGTTATCATTTCTTTAACATTATTTAATAGAGCTATCAAGAGTAGTTTATTTAGTGAATATTGTTTACAACGCTAATTACTAATGAGTTTTCTTAAAAAAAATTGCAAATTACTTAGTGAAAAAATGAAGGCAAATGTTTAACATATATATATGAATTATAGATTTTTTTAAATTCTGTTCTTTTTGATGATTATTTTAGTTTAAATGATTTACTTATTCTCGAATCATGATTAACCACATAATATAAAGAGAAACAACTACAATAGACCAAAATCGACTCAGGTAAACCAATATATCTCTACTTGTGATAATTACAATTAGCTATTTTGCGACGACGCTAGATACATAAAAAAAATGAATAATTAAACTGGAATATTCCCACAGGTGAGAGGAGACGGACACTGAGATTTTCTCAGTTGTAGTTTCCTCCCGAAAGATTCATAGACTAACAAATTCTCAGCGTATATCTCAACTAAACACATTAAGTACCATAGCGACTACTCACCAAGGGGCACCAAACAATAAATCAAAAAATAACAACAATACTACGAATTACTTGAAAAGCTTCCTCCGGACGTTAATCATGATCTTAGAACAAATTAAATTTTACTCGTAATCAGCAGGGTCCCTTAGCCCAAATAGCAAAAATTTCAAATATAACAAATATTATTACCAACGTATACAATTCTTCCCTTAGCCCACATAGCAAAAATTTCAGTACAACAAATATTATTAAGAACATATCCAATTCTTCCCTTAGCCCAAATAGCAAAAATTTCAAATACAACAAATATTATTACAAACATATACAGAGTCTTCCCTTAGCCCAAATAACAACTTTCCTATTTTCCTTATACTCTAACAATCATAAACAACTACTGGCAACTGATTTTCATAAGACACCTACTATTCATAAGAAAACATCTGCTAAAACTAACAAGATCCATTTTACATATTCTAAAAGTTACATCACACAGGAATTGAAATATTTCAAAATATTGCTTTTTAAAAAACAAAAAACTAAACTTACAATTAGTGCAACCTATGGAGATACAAATAAAAATATAACTAATATTAAAGCGTTTCAAATCAAAAAACATATTTACAAAGAAGGAAGTTGAAGGAAACCCTACCTCGGTGGATGACCTGGGAAGAAGTCATGGAAAAGTTTGAGGTCCACTATATCCAAAAAGAGAGTCTTGCTGCCGACATCGCCACGGCTTGCAATGCGTCATTACCCAATATGATATTCAGAGATTTATAAAGCGATGAAAACAAAACAATTATTTTGAATTCAATACAAAAAGGTCCATTTTTTGGTTTGGAATTCTAGCCCGCAAACAAAACTGGATTCGAAAAAGAAACGGGAAGGAATAGCGACAGATTTTTGGCGATATGACTCTCAACCCAACCAGTACATTATATAATCCCCCCCTTTACTTACCCCGTTGCACATACACATATGCCCGGCACAACCGGCCCAGAACACACCTGGCAGGCGGGGAGCTCACAGCAGCCCCAGGCATATGCACATGAACAATAACAAAGAAATTTTGAATGTATATACATCAAAACATATATACATTCTTTTAAATTCAGGACAAATCAGGTAGGTGTGAACAAAAGTTCAAGTAAAAGTTATAAATTAGTGAAAGTACGACAAATCCGGTAATAAAAAGAAAGGAAAGGGTTAAGGAAGGATTAAAAAGGATGGGAAAGGGGAAGGGAATGTGACGAGCGACCAGCCCCACGAGTGTCACGGACTCTCGTGTTTCAGAGTGAGGTTCTCTGGGTCGCGGGCGATATTGTTATTTAGTTCCTGACAACTCTAAGTCATTTTGAAAAGTAAAAGTAGGCGATAACCACTTTGAAGTGACAATATAGATATTTTGTAATTTAAATTTAAAATAAGATAAAAATTGTAGAAAGATATTATGATAAGTGAATACTGTTTGCATTTTTTGGTCTGCATAAACAGAATCAAAATTAAAAGATGAATTTAAATATTGAAAATCAGACAATTTTTCAGAAAAAATATTTTGATCAGGGTTTAAATTAGCTAATTCTGACATAAAAGACGATAAAAATTTTGGGACTTTATAAAATTTAGCCTTGAACTTGGAATTATTTATAGACATTATTGGCCTTGATCTAGTGACCGAAACGTTTGAACTTGACCTACTAACCGATTTCTGGTTCTTTTGTACAGGTAAGTCATGAATTGAATTTTCAGTTTTATTTATAATAACCTTGGACTGACGGACATCTTGGACAGACAGACTAACATAAGACAATGGAATTATTTTTGGATTTAGAACATAATAAGGTAAAGAGATGACGTTTAAAGGATTTTTCGATAAATTTGTATTTAAAATTTCAATATTATTTATTTTAATTTCAGACTGACTTACTTTAGAGACCGACAAACTGACATATGACAGGGGAATGACTTTGAGATCTGGACCATAATAAGGTAGAGGAATGACAATTGGAAAGACATTTTGGACATTTTTAGACAGAAACGTACGATTTACCCTACGACAGCTGATGACACTAGACGAATGATTAGACGAGATTGGATGGGATTTTGAGATCCCCCTCATTCTCGAGGTTTTGATTTGAGAATTATCCGTCACCTGACATGGCACCACAGATGATGTACTGGCCGGCTCATCAATGACTAAAGAAGTTGAAGACAAATCTGAAGATTCTGAGCAATCAGCACTAGAACATGAGTTTGAAAGAACAATTTTATTTTCACTAATAAAATTACTTGGAATATTTGTCGAAGTTGTTGTTATATGAGAAGGGGATTGAGTGAATTGGCTGGCCAACCCTTCAGGGCCATTCGGTGATAAAACACCGTCACTCGCCGTTTCTAATTCTTTCTCGGTTCTCTGTTTATCGAATTTTTGGTCTTGTTCATTAAAATTTTGATTTATATTATCGAGTTTTTGATTTTCCTTCTTAATCTTGAAATTGAATTCATCTAGTTTTTTGATTTTGTTTCTCGAGCTTTGAATTGAATTCATCGAGTTTTTGATTTTGAATGTTAAGATGTTGTGTGATATTATCGAAATATTGATCCTGTTTTCGAAGTAAATGTGCATCGAATAACTGCTTTAGATCGTCCAATTTTTGCTCAGAAAGCTGAAACAATTGAGCCCATGGAACCCCATCCTTATTATTTGGAACAGTTTGAGCCATAATATTCGACGGTGGGGTTGGCGCGGTCTCTATTATTAATACACTAGTTCCATTATTCTGGTTTCCGAAGGAGAGTCAGAACTCCCTTCAGTCTGCCACTACTACTCGTAGGTTCCTGCATTGTTGATTGTGCATCCGAGTATCCTGACACCTCAATGTTTCGACTTCTAAGTATCATTTGATGACTCATGGTTGTGACCGAATTAAGACAAAAAAAATATACAGAGGAAACAAGATTTATCACCAAAGATTACACGTTAAACTCAATCTCACTAGGTCTATAAAAAAATCACAAATTATTTTCTCTTTCCTATCGAGAAGACAAGATAAAAAAAATTCTCCCTACTTTAATTTCCTGTTTTATTATCCTACTGTGCAATTTAAATATAAATTTTTAAGCTGATTAATTTAAAGATAAAAAAAAATTAAATAAAAAGAAAACTTTATTTTGAAATTTGGAATAAAAATTTTGTAATAAAAAGTTTACTTTATTTCTTTGAAATAATAATAAAAAAAAATACTAAAGAAAAATTTTAAAATGATTTAATTTTCTTGACAAAAAAATAATTTCTCTTATTTAAAGAAATTGGAGACAACAAAAATTTAAAATATAAATAAACCACTTGAGGTCGAATTTCAACAAAAAAATAAAAATTGCTAGCGGAAATTATAAACATTCCTTTGAATAATAAAATGTATTCTTTCAAACAACAAAATTGAAGAAGCGGCCTTTAACAACATACAGTCTCAACCAAAAGTTACTCAACCTATAGCCTACTTGCGTATTGACAACAAGAATTTTTAAAGAGAAGAAACTATAACAATCAGACTAATTGGATTTTCCGACACCTAATGAGCGGCTTATTTTTTTTGTTCATTATCCCAGCCAAACGAACACCATATCGGGTTTTTTCTACTTCCTGGGGGTTGGGAAAGTGAAGAACGCCGATTGAGGGGGTGGGGTTAGAATTTCCCCAATAAAAAAATTTAGTTTAATTAAAATAAGAGATCCAGAACTTGAAATTTAGAAGAAAAATCGAATGAGAGAAAACAAGCAAATTAAAAGACAATAAGACTTAAGAAGTGTAATTTTGGAGCAAAATTATGTTTGCGTGTTTGGGCCGAAAGGGTTAGGTCTGCTTCGCTATACAATTGGCGCTGGACCACAGCCTCAATGAACTGAGGTCCAAAACCAACTGGCTGAAAGATTTAATTGGAAAGATATTTTAGATATAATTTTGGGTAACTCAGTGGGGAGTGGCTTCGCTGCGAAATTCCCTGGAAGGACACCAAATTAGTCCTATCATGCAATTTAGGAAAAAAACAGGGCTAGAGAGAGACCTGGTTGAGAGGAGAAAGAAAAGTAAAAAAAATTTGAGACGCATGTATGTATAATTGCCAAAGAATGTTCCACAATACAACAAAGAACTTTGAAAGGTAGATTATTAAAGATAATGAAAACTTTGATTGAGAAATGGAAACTAAGAATTTTCTTTTTCTTTTATTTACAAAATTAGCTAAATTTTCTAGTATTAATTGCCCTTTGGCTTATGGTAGATTGAATAATAAGCACAACAAAAATTCTAATGTATAGATTAATTAAGGAATTCTCTTATTATAGAAGATATGACTAAAGACTGAAATTCATATCGATATTGGAATGAGTTTTCTCTATTTATTTTAATGGTTTATTTTTTTAATATATATCGTTTTATTACTTTAAATATTATTTTCAAGAAATTATTTCTATAGATATTGATTTTTTATGAGTAAATATTGTTTTAATGAAGTTAATTTGATCGATCATAAATGTGACTTAATAAAAATAAGGTACCTTGTTTAATCTACACTGCACACGATTGATGGACACAGGGGGGGAAGGGTACTTGCGAAATTCTGATGCTGGACGACCACGACGATGACCAGCCTGGAAGCAGTCGCCAACTCCTCAGATGCAAGGCCCGAGGCAGTCAGGAGTTTCTTTGCTGGTGATAATTGTAGTTGAGCTCTCTTTCTTGATGATAAGAGAGAGATGAGAGGTGGGGTGGCCTGCCCGCACCAACTCTTGTTAATAGTAGAGACGCTGATATATAAGTAAAAAAACAGTTGGAGCAGCTACGATGCAATATATAGTTGTTATCAGCTCGAGCGGGTAAGAAGCAATTGTCGATAGTGAACAGTTTGAAGAACCGGGGTGCAATAGTATATAGTTGTTTTCGTTTGAGAAGCTCGTGCAATTATATATAGTTTAACATCCGCGGAGCAATTTTTTGAGAGGCAAAATCACCCTCCTCGCCGGGCAGTTGGAAACCGTTCTCCCGCGAATGCTGACGTCACCAGCCCTTGCCTCCTGATTGGGTCTCCAGACGACGGGAGGGGGAGGGGGTGTGGTGAGAATTTCCTTCCGTGAATTTGGTCACGTACTCATTTAGAATAATACATTTTTAAATACAATTTTTAATACAATTTAATTTTATTTAAAGAAACAAATAAT